>PVKP010009224.1:0-69238 GCA_004027715.1 Plecturocebus donacophilus | reverse complement strand
GGGTGGGGGCTTTCATTATTTACTTCTCTGTAAGCATTTGAATTTTTTACCACAGGCAAATATTACTTTGGTAATCAGGAAAATGCAATCAATATTGTTTAGAACACAGCCAGGACCACTGGGAGATGACAGCTGATGTTCTGAATCTCCAAGCACGTTGAGAAGGAGCTGAAGACGGTTTTCATGTTAGCAGGTGTGAGGGCATGTCCCTGCTTTCAAAAGTCAAAACAACCTATTCAAAATCACCTCCTTTTCCTTCTTTCTACAACCACATGCTCTCCACCCAACCATAATTACCCATAAAACTCAAAATTATTTGATTTGTTTCAGAGGTTTTAGGTTTTCAGAGGAAAACATGATTTCCACACTTAGAGCCCTGGTTGAGGGAAAAATTGGAGGAAGCTATGGTTCCAAGTTCTACTTGACTTGCAAGCCAATCAAATGATTCCATTCAAATCATTTCTCACTGGCATAGAATGAACCCTCCACGTCCAGAAAAGACCGCAGATGGCAGCAAGTCATGCTATGTAGCACAGATATGGGCTGTGGAGATAAACGTGCATGCATGAAGCATGTTCATGGGACATGCTCATTATGACAAAGGTATTTTGATGCCATCCCAGAGATCTGGGAGACTAACAGAAATTTGCACAGCCTTGAGTCACAAAGGGCCCCATGAGCCAGAGAGCTTGAGAAAATCAGGCCAGTGATGGAGCTGGAAAGCACCAAGTCTATCTGCTCAGTGTCCTACTGGTGGGGGCCTGTGGGTCATCACCTGCTGGTGTCTAGGGGGCATGCAGTTTCAAGCTCCCACACCTGAGCAGCAGCTTAGATACCACAGAAGCTGGTCCAAAGGACACCAGGATGCTGAGTTGGCCCTGAAAGTGGCCTCTTTGCTTTCCTTTAGTCACTCTAAAAACTGTGATCATCCACAGTTGGGTTCCCACTGTGGGCCAGAACTAGCCATGGAGGAGAGAGAATGTTGCATGGACCACGTTGCTTTTGTGGAGACCTAGCTCGTGTGCCATACAGTCGCTTGGGTACCTAGATCTGCCCATAGCTTCTGTTGTCCTACAAGCAGTGGGAGGACACGGATGAGCAGCCAGGACAAGGTCATGGCCATTGCTTTCACCTACCCTGGCACTGCTGTCTTGAGCTGAGGACCATGGGAGCCAACGAAGGCTCATTTGTAGCACTGCGTTTCTCATTTAACAAATACAACCAGTGCTTCTGTTCTAGCTCTGTATCTGTGTGTCCACTTTTCCTTCCAGTTTATGGGTGCTTCAGAATGTGTGGTCAGAAGCAGCCCTCATATCAGAGACCCCGGCCCCTCTCTTGCATCAGGACAGCAGACTCAACCAGCCTCTAAGATGAGGCCTTTCTTCAGCTGGGGGGACAGGATTGAGATGGAATGAAATGTGAAGACAGGAGGAAAGGGGCAGCCCAGAAAGGGCCAAAGCATCTTCCTAAATTCGCAGGAGGCGACATTTACCCGCCACCTACCATGTCAGGTGACTCTCCTGATTTGAAGGAGGCCAGGGGAGGATGCTGGCTAGTGGGAACGTGTTTAAGGCAAGACCCAGCTTTCTTGGCTCAGTCTACTTCAATGATCCATGGTTATTCCCATTCCTAGGATTGGTTCACTGTGTACCTTTTAACACCACTCAGCTCTGGAAGAGAGTCCTTACAAACGGGCCTTCCTTGGCTGAGTGTGGTGGCTCACACCTCTATATAGTCTCAGCACTTTAGGGGGATGAGGAGAGAGAATCACTTGAGTCAGGAGTTTGTATCAGTCTGGGCAACGTGGCGATACCGTTTCTACAAGAAAACTCGTCAGATATGGTGGCATGCACCTGTAATCCCTACTCAGGAGGCTGAAGCAGGGGGATCACTCGAGGCCAGGAGGTCAAGGCTGTAGTGAGCTATGGTAGTGCCACTGCACTCCAGCCTCCGTCACAGAGCAAGAACCCATCTCAAAACAAAAATGAAAACTGGCCTGCCTTGCCCTGGGGACCGCTCCTGCTTCATCTAGTTAGAACCTGGCATGAATGTGCTTTTGTCTTGTCCTGAGTCACAGGTCCCAGTTGATGGCCCTTTCCATACTGAAAACTCTCCATACATTTCTTTTAAAACTTTTTATTCAATAATATATACTTTTAAAATAATAATATGTAACTGCCGCCATGCCACGTACTGCCCCCGTCCCCCCACTGTGGAGTCTGTGGTCAGCTAGTTAGCGTGGTTTGCTGGAAAAACAGGCGGCCACGGGATGAGCTGAGGGGCTTGGGGAGCAACAGTCACCAACAACATTCTGCATACCCTTCACATTCCCCATGCTTTCTGGGTCGGGAAGAAGTCAACAGGAAGCCAAAGGCCAGTGAGCCTTTTACATTCGGAAGTGAGGTTTGATATACGGTGGTGGGCTGCCCTTCGCTTGGTCTAGTTCGTGCTTGCCAAACCTGCCACCGTTTTGTGTCTGCTCACGGAACGTGATCTCTCTATACGCGTTAAGACGTTTGATTTGGTTCTTGTTCTGCTTATGGAAAAGTGGGAGAACCGCAACAGACCTGGGGAAAGAGATGGGAGGAGGGAAAGATGGCATTAATCAACCTGAGCAGGCGAGGGAGGCCCCCACCTGTGGGAAAAGGGCCTGTGCTAGAATGCAAGCTTGGCCTTCCCATGCCACTTGGTGAACCCTGCAAGAACTCGCTTTGAGTTCAGGTTTCCAACAGTACCCTCTGCCTTCCTCTTCTGATCACCATGACAAAGGTGGTCTCTAGCACAGCCTTCTGTCACAGGAAGGGTGCTCTGGGCACGTGTTGTGACCCAGTCTCCTACCCTACCCTACCCCATCCCTTGAGTCCAGGGCACTGATGGGAGAAGCCTCGAAGACTCTTGACCATTCTGTGCCAGTCAAGCTACAAGTTCAGCAATCAGCTCTAGGTCCCCCTCAGACCTGACCTGATTATTTGAGGTGTCTTGGGACTAAGAAAGGGTCTGTATTTACTCAGAAAAAGGGCTGAGTCCACTAATAAAAAGCAGTAAGTGAGCTCAAATATTTTTAACTCTCCCCTGGAAACAGCTAGCTGCCTGGCATGGCCTGAAAACCTCATTTCTCCTTCCATGTCCAGCATAGCGAGTGGGTGGTGAGATGCCGGCAGTGGGATTCTAGCAGCAGTGCCTCCCAGAACAGCACTACAGTACTGAGAAAGGAACATGCACCTGGGAAGCTGTCACACACACATTTCATGAAAACTTTCTCTGGGTGAAGGAAGGGTTCCACCGTGCAGTATTTGAAAAGAGCTGTGTGGTGCATAAGGTTAAGAAAGAAATGACTGTATTTGCCTTTAAGCACTTCAGCTGATTTCAAGCACCCAACTTCACAGAGGCTCAGTAAGGAGAAAGCACACTAATTAAAGACCCCACCATCTGCCAAACAATAGCATGTGCTGCAAGGAATGGGGCTAGGGAGGGAGTTTCACGAATGCAGAACACCTGGCCACAAGGTAAAAGTCATGCACTAAAACAGTCAATCCCAAGAAGCAGGTGTCTGAGTGGCATGACTCAGAGATAAGTACATAAAAACGGAACATTCCTACCAGGACACTCTAGTCTCACTTCTACTAAAGGAAAGTCTTCACACCAAGGTGTAATATACATCTTTGCATTTCAAAGTTCATCCCTCCCCTTTCCCCAAAGAGACAGGAAATACAAGTTAAAGTCTTCATAGCAATGGTTTGTCTCCCACTTGGGAAGGCTGGTTATTATCAACATTTTTATTTAAGAAAACAGGATTTAACATGGCATTTTTCTTCCCTCTAAGGGCAGCAGCACATAAATCATACATCAGTCATCCAGTGATACAAAGAGGTGGCCAATTGTGTCTGAAGTAGTCACTTGTAAAGGATCACAACCCAGGCAGTGTTGCTTTTCTGCAAACAGAAGGAAACAGAAGGCTCCATGGTCCTTGAAGATTATTCAAATTTTCCACTAGTTGTCAAGATTTCTGTCCCAACCTCTTAGTCACCATTTACAGCAAGAAGAGCCAGCAAGTGAAAAACTGTTAATTTATTGATTCAAAGTTGTTTTTCTTTTTCTTTTAAAAAAAAATCCCCAATACATGCAGTTCAGGGTTAAGTATCACATTTGTAGCACATTGTTGAGTCTCAACACGAAAATATGCATCACCTGTATAATGCCATCACATATTTTTCCAGCCTCTACAATATCTAGTTGGGGGTGTTTTCAGTTACACATCCATATAGCTCAGAAGCATGTTATTACTGGTTGATCTGGCCCCATGCTTCCCTGCCACCTCCCCTGCCCTGGTCTCCACCTTGGGGTTAGTTTTTCCTAAAGGCAGGATGTTACTCAGTCTTAATTTATTAAGGTCAGTGACAAACTTTGGCTTCTTGTGTGCTCATGTAGTCCCTGCTTTTGCTTTCGGAAGGGTTTATATTGAAACGACTGTGACTCTGATAAATTACTATCCCCTCATTTATTTGTAGGAAGTAAGTTTGCTTGTTCCTGTGGGTGCTCACACAGCAACACAAGTTCCTAATCATTTAATCTGAACTGGCATTAAAGGAAACTGTTAAACGGGCTCTTAGATCTATTTCAATTCATATAAAAACATTCTTCCAATTGTTGCTTGTGTCTCAAAGTAGTTCTGCTTCCATCCTTATCAACAGAGCACCTGGGAGAACCTAAGTCATTTCCCTGAGTAGGCACAGACCGTGAGCCCCACGGCACCCAGCTCTCTCGGGGACTCAGCACCTGACTCGAGAGCACCACCTTTCCGTCCACTGGGACCAATCCAGGGGGCAGTGACCTCCCCAGGGTGCATTCAGAACATAAACTTGGTACCCTCTAATTCATCCCCTCAAGAAGTCCATTTCCTCCTCAAGAGCTACCTTTAGATGGTTTTTCTTATTGGTCCCTTTTCTTTTTTTTTTTTTTTTTTAAAGATAGGGTTTCACCACGATGGCCAGGCTGGTCTTGAACTCCTGACTTCAGGTGATCCACCCACCTCAGCCTCCCAAAGTGCTAGGATTACAGGCATGAGCCACCACGCCCAGCTGGTCCCTTTTCTTTTAACAGTCCCTCCCCTAGCCTCTATCCGAGTCCCCAAGGATTACGTGTGTGTCTGTCTCCTCTATCAGTCTGAGAGCACCTTCCTCTCTACAAGGGAACACGTTTGCTTTAAACCTTGAGTGCTGACAAGTTACAGAATGTCTGGGAGGAGGCCCAGCTGAGTGACTGGTGTTCAGTGCCTCACTGAACAACACTGGCGCTTCTCTAGTCGGCGAGAAGGCCCAGGAAAGCTTGGTCTGCATCATACACTCAATGGCTTCTCCTACCCAGCCACCTACCCTGCCTACAGGGACAGGATGAAAGCAAGGCCAGCTGACAGCATCCAGAGGAGAGTGAACTGCCACCACACCAGAGATGCAAATATGACTCAGCACATCATGAGTTCTACTCTCACCATGAGATTTCTCAGCAGAAGCAAAGCTTGCAGTTAGGCTCACTTGTAGCCAACAAATGATATATCCATCTGGATTTGGCATAGGAACCTTTTGTTCTCACCACACCAGGTCTATGTTCTTGAACATAGGCAGTACCTGAGATGATAGTATAACACTACCCTGTTCCCCACATTTTTTGCTTTTCTTTAGGAAATAATTAAGTCCTTATCATAGGCACTTTTAACCTGTTTAAGATAATGATGCAAACAAATGAAAAGTACTGAGATGAGTTTAAGAAAGAATATGCTAATTGAAAAGGATACTGGGTACATATATTTACGATTTAGTCTAAATATTAGACACACACACAGACAGAGACACACACACACACATGCACACACCCCTTTTGGAACTCTCCAAGACCATGTCTGAACCTAGGTAAATAGTCTTAAAATTTCAGGGGAGCTAGGTTTGGAAACAAAAATGGTTTTTGGAGGCAGGAAAAGAAGACAGTCTGAAACTGGACTCACTTCAGTTTGGGAAAGAATGGCCTAGGTGTCCAGACCAGACCCAGGAAGGGGTGAGCATTTCAAGCCCAGTTATGCTCTAAGTCTAAGGCATGAAGAGAGGTAAAAGTATAGGTGCTGGAAAAGCAAGCTGTGTGCTTACAAGGAAGAATGTCTGTGTCAAAGCTGCAGTTACAAAACCCTAGGACAAGGCAGGCAGGCTGTGTCTGCACCTACATCATGGTCACAGAGACAGGCAGAGGCCAATCACCTGACTCTTCTCCTTTTATTACCTCTGGGGGACCCAAGGGAAAGGAATAGGGTTACCGCTTCACCAAGACCCTCCAGTAGGCTCCTCTTGCCTGGTCCAGACAGGCAACTTTAAAAAAAAAAAAAAAAAAAAAAAAAAAAAAAAAAAAAAAGGGAGGGCTGAGGAGTTGGTGATAACGGAGATTGGAGGGGGAGCAGGAAAGACACGCAGTGGCACATCTCCCTGACAATAACCAATGCTTCGGGATTGCCTATAAGGGCACATTAGAAGGCTTCTGATAATCCAAAACACTGAGTTTTCCTGCCTGACATATCAATATAGGTGAGAGCTCACATCTTGCTTTTAATTTTCAGGTAGAACAAATGTTTACATTAATATTCAGAATGTGCAATGCAAGCAGGCAGCATTGGTATGAGAACCCTAACTGAATGCATTTCTTGGCTTTGGGATCTTATTTTTTATTTTTTTACTCTATAAACTCAACTCTATAATAAGAGAAGAGTTTCATTTGTATTTTAAGTTCCCACAGACCAAACGACAAAAATAGAATCTACATTTAGAGATAGGACCTGCTACCAATACCAATAAGATTTTATTGGAATATGGAATGTAAACAAATGTTTCAAACAAACAATCTAACCTTATAAAAATGTATGGCATTATTAAATAGTTAATAAAGAAATCCTAAAGGGTGATGTGTGGTAGACACCTCTAGTTCTAGCCTAGGTATGTGAAGTCCCCAGAGCTGTGGCATGGCCCTGCAGCTGGGGTGAGGGACTGCCTATAAACCATGTTGGTGCTGAGTCCCCAAAATGAAATCAGCCCTATTTTTGTTAAACAAACTCTAGCTTTCTCTGCTAACATGAAGGTTAGCACAATGGATCCAACACTTGCTCCAGGAGCACCACTTTATTCCCCAAGCCCCTTGTATATTCTTCTCAGTTGCTTATCAGATGACCCTGCCCACACAACTCTAGTACCTGCATGCAAGACAGACTTATCTTTGCCATCACATAAATGTATCACATATCAGAACTTACAAATGCATATTACCCTGATTACAGTGGGAAACTGTATCTCATGGGGATAAAAGGAAGTGAGAGAAAGTTACTTTTTTCAGTCTTTCCTGAAAAAATTCTAATGGGATATTTTCCTTCCTCACCTTGCCTGAAGACTGACTTTCCAGCTTTAGTTATGGTTGTGAACAAAAAGTTCTCTGTTTCAGAGAGGTGCATTAAAAAAGGCGCACACACAGGGATGTGGTGGGAAGTGGTGAAGTTCTCCTTACAAGGCTGCCAATAAAAAGAAAAAGCAACAAAAAAACAGCAACAAGATTTTATGGTTAGGCAAATCAACAAAGGTTATAGTGAGCTCCAAGTTATGCACTTAGCATGGAACTTTTGATGACACTGATGGACCAGTTCATGGCATTGCAAGGTTTCATGATCCCTCCTGACATCAAAGAGGACTCTCGTGAAAGTGACTGCAGTTTGCTCCCAAATGAATCCACTTGGAGGAAAACTGCAGGGATGAGGTACATTTCCTGAAGAGCTCATGTCATAAAAAAATACATAAAACATGGATTTGTGAAGAGCTTAAAAAAAAATACTGTCACTGTTTTAATATCTCCTTTTCATAAATGAGGCTGGTGTGTCAGTATAGACTGCTGACATTTTGCTAAAACTTGAGCCTGAATTTCACCAAAGGAAACCCAGACCACAATGGAATAGATAGGAAGTCAGACATTCAGAGCTTGTTGACTGAATGGGTTAATTCAACAGTGGTGCCCTGTTAAACAAAGGTAATTGTACAACAACTCCGAGTCTCTATCTCCCATGCATTCCAAAGGCAGAGCTCCTTTAGATCCTGAACTAGGTGCATCCCCATGCTGCCACAGTGACAGCTCCCTGGAGACTAGCACTGGGGAGTTTCTTTCTTGCTTTTTGACAGACTTTTAGGTCTTTACTCTTCTTTGCATTTAGAAGGAATGATTAGAATTTCTTTTTATCACACTGTAGTTTTCCTTCAAGGTTTGTGTTTGGTTGGTTGGTTTTATTGGCAAGCATCAATGCTGCATTACCCGTCGCTTTCCAGTCTTCATCGTGCTGCCGTGAGACCACTGGAAAGCACAGCATTGTCTGCACAAGGCTGGGACTGCTCCTTCACCACAGGGTCTGCAAGAAAGCAGGAGGAAAGTCAGGCAATCAGGGTGGGAAGTGCCGAGAGAAGCCCGTGGCGAATCCACACTTTCGATGAGAGACAGACTGATAGGCAAGCCAGGGTCAGAAGGCAATAGAGGAGCCAGAAATCACGGAATTCCACCCATATAAAAACCAAACACTGAAAACCAGCAACTGTTATTGCCGTCAACTCTTATACTTCCTCAGAGTATGAACTCAACTGCTAAGAGGCATAGAAACCCTAATTGCCCACTGTTCAACATTTCTACTAGTTTTATTTTCTTTCAATACTAACATCATCTCTAACCCCTAATTTCTTCAAAGCATGTAGTGTAATAAGCACTTTAAAGGAAACGTGAGTAAAAGAGCCATTAGAAGATCAATCCATTTTAAGCAACAGTGCTTTGAAATTTTTCAAACTGAAGTATGACATGTATTCAGAAAAGCTGAAAGATTATTAATTACATGTGATAAACATTAGTAATCCTAATTTGATTTAACTCAAAGGGTAAAAACAGCTTTCTGAGCCAGGCACTGGAGAGGGGACATCTGAGTACTCTGGGGCTGAGGTCTAGAAGGCTGAAGGCTTTTAAATTTGCTGTCTCCCTTATGCATAGGGGCCACAGGTTCAAGACCACAGTGATACATTCTTCAGGCAAAAATTTAGTTAATCTCCAGAGGAAAAAAAAAAGGAGAGGGAAAGACAGCATACTGATCAAGCCAGAGACAACAACTTTAAGGGTTAAACGTTTCCATCTTGATTCAGAAAGTGAACTTGAGGTAAGTCTCTCAACCTCCCTGCTCCCCAGGAAGGAGACTGATAATAGCAGGAAATTTATTTAAAACACCCGTTATCAGTGGGGAGAACCATACACATGCAGAACAATAAGCAACCACGAAAACTGAATGTGTACACACTTCTAAGTGAGCAGTTCAGTCAGGATTTCAGTGAAGTCTCTCCATCTATTTTCCTTTCCTCAAATTCCTTTTATCCATCCATCTGTTCATCTCCTTCTTTCAAAATATACAATGGTTATCTCACTACCTTTAACTAAGTACTAGTTTTCTTAGGGGAAAAATAATCTTCAATTAGGTTTCCACATAAATGTATATATATTTAAGAGCAAATTTTAGAAACTTGTGATCTATGAATTCAGGGTGACAGGAAGTAGTCAAAGAGTCTGAACTCAAGGGAGATCCAACCAGTGAATAAGCAAACACCGCTGGTGATCAAGAAACTGATCTGCAAAGTTGTCTCAATCATCTACAATTAATGAGGCCAAATTCTAGGAATAATCTAATCTAAATACCCTAGAATTCTCCTAACTGGTCTCAAAGAGAAAGAGTGGAAGATGTGTTCTCTTTAATGAATCATCCCCTGAACACAGTCCCTGGAGACTCACAGAAGTAAGGGTGCTCCATGGCCTCTTTGGCAGTCAGTCTCTGTTGATGGTCGTATCGCAGAAGTTTGTCCAGAAGATCTAGTGCCTCAGGGCTGACAAGGTGTCTGTTCTCACTATGGATAAAGTTTTCCCAGCGTTTCCTTGAATGTCTGAGAAAAAAAATGAAGCATCAGTCATCTGAGACTAAACAAAAATCCTTATCTCCTAGGGCTAAAGCCAATAAAACCTTAGAATAATGCACTGATTATAAGCTTGTGAAATCTCTAACTGGTACTTGACCTACTGCCCCATAGTTACAGCATAGCATCCTGAAACACAATGGTGCTCCATGATTAGATAAACAGAATTAGGTAAAACTTCTATATCTGATTTAGAATACATAGAACCTCTTTAATTTAGTTTGTATGTTGTAGGCTCTTAGTCAATTCTGGGTGGCATGCAGGAGAGTGAGTAATTTTTATTGGTCAGCAGATATATTTCCCAGGGCTAGCCTCAGAAACAGAGAGGTTCCATAAAATACTGTTTGAAAACTATTAACAAAACATTTACTTTTCAACATTATTGCACTGTACCTGAAAACTCAATGCGCTTTAAAATTTGCTATTGTATACAAAATCCTTTACAGAGAACAAGAAGAAATTATAAGTCTCTCCATCTTGAAGAGGTATGAAGTAAAAAAAATTAAAAAACAAACTAAAGCTCTTATTTGAAGAATCACCACTCTCCAAGTTTGGCCATTAAAAATAAGCACATGCTGTAGCAGAAAACTTTTTTTCTGTAACATTATGATTTTTGTTTTCCCCTTTCTGTTGACAAACAGGTTATCTCTCAGAGAAGTAAAATGATTAAAAGATGTAAGCAAAGCCCACATATCTCAAATAAGTTAAAGAAAATATGCATAGGAAAAAAGATGGCTATTTCCATTTTACTATAATTAGAACAGGAAAAGAAAGTGATTTCGGCTAACCTTTCCACTTCTGAAATGGGGTAAGGTAAAGCACTCTTTCTCTCTCTTACTTACTGTCCCAGGATATCGTTGAAGTGTGGATCTAGGTCTATGTGATACTTCTTCAGATACCCATACAGCTCCTCTGTACCCAGAACCTTGGCAATGCGAACAAGCTGTAACACAAAACAAACTGACCAAATCACTGAGCACAGAACTCACTGTGAGCCTGTGAGAACGCTGTACCAAGGAATCAGAAGACTTCCACGCCACTTAATCTCCAGGGACCAGATACAAATCTGAGTCCAGGGCAGGCAGACAGACCCAAGGACAAGAAGTTCACAGGAATGCAAATTTCCAAACTGCCTTTAAAATAACACAACTTCGGGGGGATGGAGGCAGCAAACCACATTGCCTATATGTATGTACCTATACAGGAATCCTGCATGTTCTGCACATGTACCCCAGAACCTAAAGTGCAATAAAATAAAAATAACACAACTTATGGTAATAATCTTCTAGAGGTGGACTAGTACAGGGTCATCACAATCCAATGACTAAAATCTAGTTTCATTAGACAAGGAGGTGCCTGACTTCTTCACAGAATCACTCTGGAAGTTTGACATAGATAGTATTCCTATGTAAGGATGCTATTTGCTTGGCATTCACCCCCAAACAAGTAAGAACCAGATAGTGTTTGCTCACCTGGTCATAGTTGTCCTGTCCATGGAAGAAGGGTTCCCTTCGAAAGATCATGCTTGCTAACATGCAGCCCAAACTCCACATGTCCAAGCTATAATCATACATCTGAGAAGAAAAGGACAATCCATCAGCCAAGGGTATTAGAAATCAATGTTTCTGATAAAAACTTCTTTTTTAGACAAGATTGGGCGTCTTCATGATGGTATGGCCATAGCTAATTTCTTTCTTAAAAAAAAAAAAAATTAAACTTTCTGCCTCCTAGAACTGATCTGAATTTCTAGTCTTCATTTGACCTTTGCAGATATTTTAGATTTAAAAACTTCTCTGCTCCCCAAAAACACTAGCTGCGAAAAAACTAAAATTAGCATTTTGGGGTGAAATAATGGCTAGGTTTTGAGTGTATCCAAATTGACTAGATAAACAGCAAACCAGAAAAAGCCCTAAGCAAGTATAAATAACCCAGCGCAGCTCTGCTAGCAAGTTTACCTGATAGTCCACAAGGAGTTCTGGTCCCTTGAAGTACCTTGAGGCTACACGAACATTGTACTCCTGAGCAGGATGATAGAATTCTGCCAGACCCCAATCTATCAGTCGCAGCTACAAATAGGACAGAAAAAAACATGTGAAAGGAGTGTTTCTAGATGCCTATGCCTTAGAACAAGGCCATATCACATTAGGTAACAATTATTTGGCCACACAAAAAATGTGAGTAGTGCACTGGCTTAAAAATTACACTTTCAGCAACTGTTTAAGAGGTCATTTTTAGAGCAGAGCACTTGAAATGCTTTTTTCAAAAAATTTAAATTATCCTGGCCCATCACTCTCTAGATCAATAGAGTTCACCCTTTTTTTCTGCCAACATTCAGAAACTGTAGGCAGTTACACATGGTAACATTCTCCCATCATTCATAGCTTTCGTTAAAAGCTCCAGGCGTCAGTGAAAGGGCTGGGGACACATGTCTCACTCCAGGATTGAAGCACTGCTCTAGTGATTTATTCATCTAATACTAGATGATCCACTTACTCACTGATTAGGGCCAACCAGAGTTGGGTATTAAAAAATAGGAGGGACCCAAGTGTACTTTTAAGACCAGGCAGATTGGTCTGCAGGTCATTAAGAAATGAAGCAGAAACCACCAGCTGTAATTTCTTTTTGAGGCCCTCCAGAAAACTATGACCCAAATGAAATAAGTGACTATAGTTAAACTGTCTACTTTCCTTGTGTACTTTGCTATACAAAGTAGAAATCAACAGTGGAGATGGGAGAAATCACAGTAATGAAAGTTTGCCAAAAAACCCACCATGAGTCTACAGAAACTCTCATGGCACTGGACAGTTTTTCGGTCTGCTCTAAGCCTTTTAATCAAGCTTGCTGCTACCTGGCTGTAATGGTACCTTTTTCTGTTGGTGATCTATCATGACATTGTGAGGTTTCACATCCCTGTGCATGATTCCCTTGCTGTGGCAGTAATCCAGAGCCTATTAGGTAAGAAAGCACAGAGAAAAGTAAGCAAACCCTCTACCATCCCCCAACACAACCATGGTCTTATTGTTTGTGACACCTTGACTTGAATACAGTCCCCCAAGGGGCAGCTTGCTGCCTGTAATGAAAAGAGAAAAAAGCTTGCTTCAGAAGGCACCCCTTGCTCTCTGTGCACACTACAGCTGGTAGAAAGAGGGTATGAAGGGAATGGCAAGGGCTATGAGGAAGATTTCTTTAAAAAGGGGGGATGAAGCCAGGCACAGTGACTCATGCCTGTAATCCCAGCACTTTGGGAGGCTGAAGCGGGTGGATCACTTGAGGTCAGGAGTTTGACAGTAGCCTTGGGTAACATGGCTCTACTAAAAATACACGCCGGGCATGGTGGTGCACGCCTGTAATCCCAGCTACTTGGGTGGCTGAGGCAGAATTGCTTGAATTCCGGAGGCAGAGGCTGCAATGAGGCAAGATGGCGCCACTGCACTCTAGCCTAGGCAAAAAAGGCCGGGGGTCGGGAAGAGTGCAGGCCTGGGGAGAGATGATAAACCGGACTTGGGAACGTCACTGGAGTCACCTCTCACAGTGGTTCAAGGGACAGACCAGCATCTATGTGGACATGAATAATCTTTCAATACGGCTTATCTTGTACGTAAGTGTCCCACATGGGTTTTCTACATGACCAAGCATTAGTATTTTCCTTAAATATATTTTCCTCAAATATAAACCCTGAGCCAGCTGGCCTTTAAGAATTATCATTACACCAGGCATGGTGGCTCACGCTGTAATCCCAGCACTTTGAGAGGCTGAGGCAGACAGCTCACTTCAGGTCAGGAGGCCAGCCTGATCACTTCAGGTCAAGTCAGGAGACCAGACCAGCCTGGCCAGCATGGCGAAACCCCGTCTCTACTCAAAGTACAAAAAATTAGTCAGGCGAGGTGGCTGGCACCTATAGTCCCAGCTACTTGTGGAGCTGAGGCATGAGAACTGCTTGAACCCTGGAGGTGGAGGTTGCAGTGAGCCGAGATGGCGCCATTGCACTCCAGCCTAGGCAAAAAAAAAAAAAAAGAATTATCATCACATTGTTTCTCTAAGGGAGAAAATTGCTTTGTATAAGACGAGTGATATATAGCTAAGATTTTAAGTATATAATGGTTTTTCAAAAATTTAAAGAGTTGTGCAACCATTACCACAATCCAGTTTTAAAACATCTCCATCACCCCTAAAATTTCTCTTGAGCCTGTCTATAGACAATCTCCTCTCCTAACTACTCCCAACCCCTTCCATGCCCTGCTCCCAACCACTGACCTGCTATTTGCTGGTACAGATTTGCCTTTTCTGGACATTCATAAAATGAAATCATGCATGTATAGTGCTTTGTCTACCTTCTTTCATTCAGCATACTGTTTCTGAGATTCATCCAAGTTGTTTTCCTTGCTGAGTAGTATTCCACTACTAGTTGATGGACATTTGGGTTGTTTCCACTCATGCTTTCATTTCCCCTAGGTTCCTAGGGGTGGAAGTGCTGAGTTGTATGCTAACTTCAACTTTTTTTTTTTTAAGACCAAGTTTTCACTCTTGAACGCAATGGCACAATCTTGGCTCACCACAACATCCGCCTCCCAGGTTCAAGCGATTCTCCTGCCTCAGTCTCCCAAGCACCTTGGATTATAGGCATGCTCCACCATGCCCAGCTAATCTTGTATTTTTAGTAGAGACAGGGTTTCTCCATGTTAATCAGGCTGGTCTTGAACCCCGGACCTCAGGTGATCCACCAGCCTTGGCCTCCCAAAGTGCTGGGATTACAGGTGTGAGCCACCACGCCTGGCCTAGGCCTATGTTTAACTTTTTAAGAAACTGCCTAATTATCTTCCTAAGTGGCTGTATCACTTTTACTCCCACCAGCAACGTGACAGGTGTTGACGAGAATGTGGAGACACTTAAACCCTCAGGTTGCTGGAGGAGTACACAAGCCAGGGAATGAGTCCTAGGATTAGCATTCCAGGAATAAGCTCCCCCAATCTGTGCTTTTCCCTAAACTGAAAGAGTATAATACAACATATGAGGCTTGTTATTTGAAGATCAAGAACAGGCACTACTAAACTATGGGGATAGAGATAAGAATATAATCTTCAGAGGAGAAGACATTAAAAAGAACGCAAGAGAGCCCTGCAGGATGTTCACAGAATTCTCTACCAGCCCTGTGCAACAAGACTTTCTGCAACGATGGAATATTCTATGCCTGCACTGTATGATATGGCAGCCACTAGCCACATGAGGCCACTGAGCACCTGAAATGTGGCTAGTGTGACGAGGGAACTACATTTTATTATTATATTTTAGTTTTTTGGATAGGGCCTTGCTCTGCCGTCCAGGCTACACTGCAGTGGCACAATCTCAGCTCACTGCAACCTCTGCCTCATAGGCTCAAGTAGATCCTCCTACCTCCTGAGTAGCTGGGACCATAGGCATGTACCACACCTGGCTAATTTTTACATATATATTTTTTGTAGAGACGGGGCTTCACCATGTTGCCCAGGCTGGTCTCGAACTCCTGAGCTCAAGCAATCCACCTGCCTTGGCCTCCCTTAGTGCTGGGATTTATAGGCGTGAGCCACCGAGTCCAGCCAGGAACTAAATTTTAAATTTTACTTAATTGAAATAGCTACCTATGGGCAGTGGCTACTAACTATACTGGATAGCATAATCCTGTGTAAATTATGTGTGAGATTATGTAAATCTGTGTGAGAGTTTTACATACACAAACATCCAAAAGACTGTACATCTAAGATTTATTTACTTCGCTTACATTGTACTTCAGTTTTTTCCCTTTGTTTTATAATAACTGTAGCAAGATTCCAAAGTGCCTTTGTGGCAGTGCTTTATGAAACCAGGGGTCCTGAGGGCAGACCTCCCTGAATCTGAATCACATCAGGTAGCACAACAAAGCCTCAGTGAGTCACTGAGTCATCACACTGCAGCTCTCAGCCTCAGTTGCTTCTACATTTTCAAAGCAGTCAAATATTTAATCTTCTCCACTCCTATTTTTTATTTTCAAAGAGAAAATTTACCAAGTGTTGATTCTGCTATATTGCCTACTCTTTGTCCAAAGGAATAAAATAATCAAGACCACAATACCTGGGATGTGAAAAATACTCGATGAAAGCAAAGGCTGAACAAATACAGTAAGGTAATTAACTCTTTTGCCAAGTTTCCTAGTCCGACTCCCTATGGAGTTACTGACATGCTTTGAAATTCTTTGGGGAATTATTTCAGTTTTAAAATCTGGTACAGTTTCTGACCATTAAGCATGAAAAATGTTTTTTAAGTTTCATGTGGGATTCTGTTTCATTAGCAAAAATAAGTATATGCCCTTACTGCCTAGCTGCTACCTCCAGAAAGCAGAAAGGACATCAGACATTGAATGACACCTGCACGTCCACCTGGGAAGACCTCCATTAGTTGGATGTCTTTATGAAACCCAAGAGCAGGGTAGCTTATTCAACTTTAGGTTTGGCTAATAATGGTTTAGTAACACAAAATCTCAATACTACCTTACTTAAAAATAACCAACTGTGAGACTTGAATTGTAGTTCTCATGGGGTGAGAGTGCATGGGATTACTCAGGAAGCACCTCCAGGAAAGGAGCTAGCCAGACAGTTCACAGGAACATGGCACTGTAAATTTCACCCACACTAGTGCTTCAATTCTAGTCTGGAGACGATAAGGAGAAAGGTGGGATAAATCAAGCTCAACCTCCCTGTCTTTCTGATCTTACTGACAAAAATGAAGACCCACTAGTCCTAAGAGTGAACCCTTCAATCCACCACCTTAGCTTTCTCTAATGATATGTGGTTCGTACTAGTTCTTATAAAAACACATTCATTTCATAGAACTGGTTCTTCAAATTCCCATTCCCTAAAGCCCAGCCTTGATTCAACTTGGTAATTAGTTCACAATCCCACCAAAATTCCATCTTGGCCATTTTCTTCAGTAACGCCAGGACCTTAAGTCATCTCATTTCAGAGATTCTTAAGATCTACAACGACCCTAAAACTTTTTGCAAGACTGCATATTAAAGCATGCATTTTTGGAGGGAGTTCATAGTTTTCATTAGGTTCTTAGTGATCCATAACACAAAAATCGAGGACCCGTGGGTGTATTCCGTTTTACAAATTGAGAATTCTTTAAGTGTTTATCTAGGGAAACTAAAAGTGATCATTCCTCCACCAACCAGTAATTCTACAAAATTTCATTGTGCTTGGGATTAGTAAGTCTTAGATATTCTACCCATCACTTCTCCCTGTATTAACAAACCAGGGCTACAGGGGTAGGGTAGGAAGACTCGTCCAAGAAGGGGATGATGACACATGGCAAGGAACAATGGCTATGTCTCCCACCCCTGTAGGCATGTCCCTCTATAATATGACTTCAATGCTTCTTCTATCAAGAAGCGGAGTCAGTTTTTCCACCCCTTGAAGCTAGGCTTGGTCACGTGATTTGCTTTGGCCAATAGGGTATTAGCAAATATGACACAGGTAGAGGGTTGAAAAGCACCTATACATTGAGGTTTCCCCTTCTCTGCTGCTAGGAACCCCAGGAGGACCACCATGGGAAGCAGCATGAACTTCACGGCCTGGAAGATGAGACTTCAGCTATCCCTGCTGCCCCAGCTGTGGTCTAGACTGTCAGTGAAGCCATCTCGCCCTAGTCAAGTCAACTGAGACCTAAGGAATCGTCGGGCTAACTCACAAAATTATAAGAAACAATAATCATTTTTAAAAAAGAATTAAGTTTGGGGTGACTTGTCATATTCACAGTATTAATAAAGCAGCAAAGAGAAGACTCATGGACCAACAAGAGCTATGGGAGGTTCTAAGGTATAGCATCCCTGGTACCACTTGACTTGGCCATTTTTTTCTCAGTTCCATTGGAAAAGTTTCTACGTGAAGATTCCTTGATAGAAGCCTCAATATAAATTTAAAAACTTCACTCAATCCTCTGGATGTCAAGAAACACTCTGCTTGAGTTCTCTTTACTCTCTCAAAAACTTATCTTTGAACGAACAAGCCTGAAAAAGTTAACAGTTTATGAATGCCACTTACTTTAAGTAGTTCATACATATAAAACCGGATATCAAAGTCTGTCAGGATCTGGTAGAGTTGCTGAAACAGATTCCAGAAAACAGAAAGTTAACTTAGTCTCACTGCATCTTGTCATTCCAAGGGCGGGCCATTCTTTAAGTTTACTTGATACTTAAGTGACTGAGGAATCCCATGACTTTTTTACTACCTGATCTGAAATAAATGGGAGCAAAGTCTAAGATGAAGGTTTAATATTTCAATCATAGAAGAAAAAAAAAAAAGAAGGAATTCCAAGGGAGAAAAACCATTTAAATCAACTCAGATCTTTCCTATTTAATGCTCTGTGATTTTGCCAATTACAATCATTAACCACAATTACACCATTGTGAAGTCTAAGTTGTCTGTCTTCACATTCTTACTGTAAAGAAAACTAACCCCACTGCAGCACCACAGTATACTCTAGAAAAATGGGTTCTGAGTGGATAGAAGAGCTCTGAAGAACTTCACGGGCTACTGTGGTAAAATAGTGGTGAGATAGGCTGTTCTTGAAAGAAACAAGGAAAAAGGAGGTGCTACAGCATTTGCAGATGGCAAGAGCTTACAAAAAAATCTATACCCTCTGCTCTCCGGAAACCCACTCCAGGCTGGAAAAAAAGAACATTTCACAGGCAACAACTGATAGCTTAGGAGTGAAAAAGGGGGTATCAAAAATGATCACCGGCCAAACTAATAAACAGTGGAAAGTTTTCATTACTGATAATCCAAAGATGCACTCACTGGGATTTTTAAAAAAAATTCTAAGAGTAAGAATACATTAATGCTACAAGCTTCATTTAAAGCATCATAAACCCTTGTCAGAAACTCTCGTCTTTGATAGTCGATCAAATCCAAGTAAATTTCTTTTCCCATCAATCCAAGCCCCACACTTTCCATAAAATTAAGAAACATGCCTTTATTAAACTCTCTTGTTCTCCCATTAGAAGAGAGACTCAAGCAATGTAGGGAATCTCTCCAGGGAACACAGAACAGTGTATACAATGCATCTGTGTAATGGGGGGAAAACAAAACTATACATCCATATTTTCTGCATCTGCAAAAATGATACAGAATAAAAACTGGTTTCATGTATATATGTGTAGAGGAATATGCAGCTGGAATACAGGGGAGTAAATAAAAGACTTTTCACTGTCTACCATTTTATATTTTTGATCCACATATAATGTTCAAAAAATTTAATAAAAACATCAAATTTGCCGAGAACCAAATTTAACATTTTCTAAGAATACCAGCTCTTTGCTTTCTCAAGTTTCCCCCTTTTGGTAATTCCCCCTTCCAGCTTAGGAAAAAATTTTATTTCATCAATCTGAGGGCAGCGCAGGGAATGAAATACACAGGCCAGTACACAGTGTTGTGGAGTGGGTGGCTGGCCCTGGCTGCAGCTGAACCCCATTTAGACAGAACAGCACCAAAAAGCCACTACTTCTGCTCTAGAGAGCTTCAGCTACATAACACATACGCAAGTTTTTTGTTCTCTCCCAGCTCTACTTTGGCTGCACACTGACAGCTTGAATGTACAGAGAGAGGCTTAAGATGCCATCTCTTGGGTGTCAAAGCAGCTCCTCCTCTGTGAGTTAAGGAAATCATTCACAGAGACTATGCTAAATTGGACTTCAAGTCAATAAATACCCTATGAATTTCAAGTCAAAAAATACCCTATGAAAGAGAAAAGATCAAATGTTCTAACCCTCAGAGGGCTGGAGCATTTTATTTCCAAAAAATTAACATGGGCTGTTTTATTAGACTTTTATCTGTGGAAGGCTTTCCTCATCATGTGGTACCTACACCATGTATCTGTATAAATGGGTAAGCCATAAAAATGTCTTTGGACTGCCAATACAGTATATTTCTAGCTACTACAACCATTAACAATTTAATTCAAAAGACACCAGTTGTATACCAGTATTTAGGCCTAAGATATTACAAAGTCCCTAGTGACTGGCTGCCTTTCACCCTCACTTCTCAGGATCTCTGGATAGGAGAAGACCAACCTACATCTGTAACATTTAACTGCCTGGGCCTAAAATCCAAGACTATGCAGGGTCCATAGTCTGGCTTCCTCTGACTTTTGTAGCTCTGTTCTTCACTGCACCCCCCCAGGAGTCCCCAACTCTAACAAAACAAGCCCATGTTTGCTGCCTCCATTCTCTCCCCTCTAGCCTTGCTCCACCTTAGCCTGTAAAGCCAAACCCAACCTATCTGCTTTCTACAGAGCAGACAATGATATCTTCCTTCTCTATCTCCATGCCACTGACTCTCCAACATGGCTATGCACAGGACACCATTAAGAACACAGCATCCCCAGAGTTAACATTCCTCACACAGGGACTGGTGGTGACCTCAGGTTCTCAAGGTGATTCCTCACTCTGCTGTGTGCTTTGTCCAGGCCCCCAAGAATCCCATGCCAACATTCCCTGTGCTTCATGGCATACACATATGATCAGGAAAAATGGGTACAGTGGCTGGTGGCAGAGTCATCAAATTTGGTGATAAAAGATCTCTGAACTCCCCCCACGACCCAAGTATGCCAATGGCCCACTTAACAACTCACTCAATACCACTCCCACTTCCCACACTCAACTCCAACCACATACTAAGTCCTCACACAGCAGAAGAGTAGGTGCTTCACACACCAAACACCACGTATGGCAGCTCTGTCTTGCATACATGTTTTTACAATGTTCATAGTCGGTGGAACAAAAACAGAAGCAATTTTCCAAGAAACAGAAGTATCAAGAGTCCATGACACATTAGAAAGAGAAACATCACAAGAACCACACTTTCCCTCCCTTCTCCTTAGCCAGCTACAGGGAGAACATTATTTAAAAATCCACTGCAAAATGCTGTCAGGAAGTCAGCTTTGCTTACATTTTCAAAAAATAAATGACTTAAAAGGTGGAAATTTCCTGGGCCTTTTAATTAGCTCCAAAAAGTCTAAGGAAGAAAATGGCAGAAATTGTAATTTGATCATCAGAATCAGGGCTCCCATGGTCTAAAACCACAGGGACCCACAATGGCATGACCACATGTGGGCCTTGCTGCTACCGTAGGCATATGAACAGCTGTTCAGACTCCAGGTGTGATTCAGCTCCATCACCGTGAGCCACAGATTCAAAGACCCCATTTCCAACCATGACCTTCAGGAAGATTCACACTTTATGAGAAAGCTTCCCAGGTAGCTCTGGTCAGTCCATGCCCATAAATCCCTGTGGTCATGTGTAGAGAGAAGAAAAAGTGGTGAGATATATAAAGTCAAAGCAAAAGAGGTGTTTACTAGTCACCAGTTTAAGAATTGTTTACAAGTAAGCCCCAAGATCCAGAATAAAACCAAGGTCAGCATTTTTAGAAATTTAAGGAAGTAGAATAAATCTTTAATCAAGCAGATCAAAGTTATTACAAATCACCTGAAAATGTCACTTATTTTCCTATAAGGAAATAACAAAACGTCAACAACCTGTAATAACATACATGACACAACAAAGAAGTACAATTTGTTTCCCCAATTAAGGAAACTGTATTTAGTCTGTGAACTCAGGCCTCACATCATCTACTAAGCAGTGATTTACCTCTATGTGAATAATTTAGAAATTCTCCAAATATCAATGTGATTCTACCAGCTTCTTAAGATGGAGCCCATTTGGAGTGTCTTATCAAAATCTTTTTTTTGTATTTCAAAATAGTACCTTAGCTTCCCTTGAGACACTTTTTTAAAAAAAATTGAGACAGTCTTGCTCTGTCGCCCAGGCTGGAGTAAAATGGAAAGATCTCCACTCACTGCAACCTCCGTCCCCCAGGTTCAAGTGATTCTTCTGCCTCAGCCTCCCCAGTAGCTGGAACTTACAAGCATATGCCACCACGCCTGGCTAATTTTTTGTATTTTTAGTAGAGACATGGTTTCTCCATGTTAGCCAGGCTGATCTCAAACTCCTGACCTCAGGTGATCTGCCCACCTTGGCCTCCCAAAGTGCTGGAATTACAGGTGTGAGCTACCACGCCTGGCCTGTGATACTTTTAAGTATGGGAAGTTGCTGCAATTATTCATTCCAACTCTTACAGACTGGCTTTTCTCATTCATTCTGAAGCTTTGTCTTGTTCTAAAATATCTTTATTACAGTTTTGGAATATATGAAGCATAACAACTTGATTTTAAGGAGAAACTGACCAAACCAATACCTCCACCAGAAGGTGAAATACAAGAAAAAAAATTAGTAGACCATAATTCTGAACTAAATTCATAAGATTGGTATAAAAAAATGATCATGTACTGAAGTTACAAATCAACCATCAACAAATCCCAAATAATTAACATTATAAAGGTTATGTTCTCTGAACATAGTGCAAAGAAATTTTTAAAAACTTCAACTGGATCCTGGATCATACATTCACAAACACACAGCTATAAAGGATATTACTGAAACAATAACTATAGAGAAACTTTTCAGTGTGAATTTTATCTTAGATGGCATTATTGTATAAACATAAAAGTTATCCAGTGTACTAAGAGTATTGTGGTTTGCAGAGGAAAACAGCCTAGCTTCAGTGCTAGCATATTTACAATTGATGTATCATAATGATGTCTGCAACTTATTTAAAATGACTCAGCAAAAAGATAAAATAGAGATAGGAGAGGCTGGGCGTGGTGGCTGACACCTGTAATCCCAGCACTCTGTGAGGTCAAAGCGGATCACCTGAGGTAAGGAGTTCAAGACCGGCCTGGCCAACATGGTGAAACCCTGTCTCTACTAAAAATACAAAAAATTAGCCGGGTGTGGTGGTGCACGCCTGTAGTCCCAGCTACTTAGGATCACTTGAACCTGTGAGGCAGAGGTTGCAGTGAACCAAGATCAGGTGACTGCACTCCAGACTGGGCGACAGAGCAAGACTCTGTCTCCCAAGGGGGAAAAAAAAAGAGAGAGATAGAAAGAGGGTTAGGGACAGGGACAGAAATAACTGCAAATGTGGCAAAACAGTAACAACTGGTAAATCTAGGTGAAGGGTACAAGGGTCCTGATCGTGCTACTCTTTCCACTTTTCAAAGTAAAAAGTCTGGGGAGAAAAATGCAAATTCACAATGTTGCAGTTTGGACTTCTAGTTTGAAAACTATCCGCAAGTGAGTTCTACAACCACGGATGCAGGTAAAACGATGCTTAGGGTTGTACAAACTTAAGCACGTGTATTCAACTCAAGAAATGAAGAAGAAAACCACTGAGAGCCCAACAAGGTTGAAGGAAGAAAGAAGAAAAATAAGATAGAAGCAGAAAGAAAACAACTAACAAAAATAACAGCTGAGCAATAAAACCAAAAAGCTGGTTCTTTTAAAGGATTAATAAGAGATCTCTAGAAAGACTGATTTAAAAAGAAAAAGAGTAAAGGCACACACACTGTTTAAAAATATGAAGGAAAGAATAACTACAGATATGCCAGTTTTTTTTTTAGGTGACCAGTCAACAGTATAGTTTTTAAGTTCTAAGCAAATTATTATGTCAATCAAATTGAAAGTGAATAAAATACATATTATCCAAATAGACTCAAGAAGAGATAGAAAACCTGGATAAACCTTTAACCTATAAAATGCTTTAAAAAGGAAAGTTCAAAGTCTTCCTCCCACCCTTGAAAGACATCTACCCAGATAATACCTATCTTATATAAACTTTCAGAGAATAGGAAGAGGAAAAGCTACTTGATCTATCTTACATAAAATATAACCTTGATACCAAATTTAGAGAAGGACCCTATGATAAAATAAGATCATAGATCAAAATTTATAATCCATTTCACCAATATAAAATACGGAAAAGAATGGGCTGTGGGCTGCATCACTGTTAATTCACCCTGATATTAAGCCAGGGACAAACACTCTCAGGGTGATAACCTTAAAACCAGTTATTAATACACTTTACACTAAAATAAAAAAGGTAAAAAATAAAAACAAACTTTCCCAATAAGATGGCCACAGGACAGGCCAGGCACGGTGGCTCATGCCTGTAATCCAAGCACTTTGGAGGCCAAGGCAGGCAGATCACCTGAGGTCGGGAGTTCAAGACCAGCCTGACCAACATAGTGAAACCGTGTCTTAAAAAAAAAAAAAAAAGTAAAAAAATAAAAATAAAAATAAAAAGATGGACACAGGACAAAATAAAAAGACTAAAGGACCTCAGGACATTGAACTCAATAATTCTCTGTTTGTGGCCTGCCATACTATCTGGAAAAGAATATAACTTTCCTGCCATGATTTGCTCTTCAAAAATACACATCTGTTATCTGATATTTAATGATCTCTTAAGTTGACTAAAATATCATGCCTTGAACATTCAAAGGGGACCTCCAGTTAAACATGGCCGATCAAACACCTCTGCTCTATCTGAAACTCTTTTAAAATATCAGTAAAAGGGGCAGGGAGATTAAATCATAAGAACTAAGAAGATAGGAGAAACAACATTGTGAAACTAGAAAACGTATCTCTACCAACAGTGAAAGGGGGCCAGAAGCAAACAGCTTCAAACTGAACAACATCAGAAAGGTTCAGGACTGGGGACCCCCAACGTTGGTCTAAAAGAGCAAACACAGTGCAATGGAAACAGAAAAATGGGTTTGTTTAAGATGCCACATTGAAAACTGGAGAATTAGGTGAAGTCTGCACCACACTCCCCGTGGTTCTCAACTTGAGGCTAAGATACCAGCAGCTAAGTTTGCATCCTTGAGACAGGGGCAGCTGATGGCTCTTTAGAGCAATGAGCAGACATTCAAGAACCATCCAGAGACAAATAACAAAAACTCACACACAAAGAAAGATAGGGGAAAAAGTATGAAAGGGAAAAATACAATATTCTTAGTGAGAAAATAGAAGGTATTACATAAAACATAAAAGAACAGGATACTATTTTAAAAAGTTCTGAGACCAAAATGGAGCTGTAAGATGTGAAGTCTAACATTTGAATGAGTTCTGGAAAGTGAGAACAAAGAAGAAAGGGGAGAAAAATCAAAGAACATTAAAAATATTTTTCCAAAACAGAGGGTAAAAAGCCCCGCAAGTATGCAGAACAAAAGATAAAAGGGACCCATATGAAGGCACGTCATTATGAAATTTCAGAAGACTGGAAATGAGAAAATCCTAAAATCTTCTAGAGGAAAAAAACAAAAACAAAACCATCACATAAGATGAAACCAGAATGGCTTCAGTGGTAATACTGGAACAATCTCTTCAAAATCAAGGAAATTATGAATTATAACCTAGAATTCTATACTCTAGTAAGTATATTAATTGGCAGGACAAAATAAAAATGATTTCAGATATGCAGGCCTCAAAAAAGCATTGATTTCCCATGATCCCTTTAAAGAAAGCTATGAGAGAATGCAAGAAACATCCCCTTTGAGGGTTAAGACCCCAGAGAGAATTTCTCTAAGAAATTAGAATTCCCACTAATTGATCTTTAGCATGTTGTTAAATCAACAGAGCAGATGTCACTTTAAGAAATACAAAATGCAGAGGTAAAATTTTACACATGTAGCTAGACAATTGGTAAAAACTCATTAATAAGGCACAGGCATTTAAAACTTGGGGAACTGCACTATGAAGTTCCATTCAGATCAGCCTTTAAACTTTTGCATTAGGAAAATGTTTGGTTTCATTAAAGTCTGTCTGGTTTTCTAAGACATGCACACACATTCCCACTCACATATACCAGGATAAACCTGGGTGATTCACAGGATCAGCTACACATACATATCAGCACAGTACCCTACCAGCTAAGTGCATTATGCTATTGAATGAAAATATTTATACCCCGTTTTTTAGAGTTCATTGCTGATTTCACCTGTAAGGAGTCACATTAACAAAAAAATCTATCACATGTGGGAAGTGCTCTACATGTAAAACTTCCTACTTATTATTTTGTAAGTCGAAATATCTTCTTTTGCTTACTTTTCACTAATTGATCTTGTTTTAGTCATTTTAGAGTGATTAAGAAAAATTAAGTGTGAGAATAAGGTTCTCTGTTTTCACCCAGAACCATCCCTCCTGATGCCAACATCTTTCAACTGCTAATTAAGTTTTGTCTCTAGCTCCTGTCACAACAAAATCACAAGTCTCTTATTCACTGACAGTTACAATCAACTACAAGTCCTCTAAATGCCCCTGAAAATCAACACTACTATTTTGTTTGTATATTGGTTTTCAAATTATGCTCTAAAAAAAAGTTTCCACCATATTTAGCAGGCCTAACCCCAAAAACCTTGATAGAAATTAAGGTTTTAATGTTTGAACAATAAAATTTGTGAAAAACCAGTTTACAATCATGATTTTAGTAAAACACGTCAATGTCTAAAATAATTTACATTATAAGAAAATGTTAAAAACTCGGGATAGGTCTCTTCTAAAACACTGACTCTGGTTTTTCTGAATCCATTTCTTTGTACGTCACGTGCACAAACACACATTCATTTTTTGACGGCACTGAATCCAATGCATTGCTTCTTTTCACAAGAGCCTTTTATCAGTCTAACCCTTCCTCTCGGCAAAGTAAGATCTCGTACAAAAATCAAAGTTAACATACAAGTAAAGCTATGCTGCCTAAAACAGGAGTGTTACAGATGAGGCATTAGCTTAGACCCAGCCGAGCAGCTACTCCTGGAGTAGGCGAGGCAAAGGGTGATGAGTAATTTCACCCAATGCAAGAACCCTAACCACTTTCTGCATCCTGTATTCACACTTTAAGGAATCCAATCTGTTATTTCCTACTCTCACCAATGACAGCCCTGGCTGCTTGGGTTCTGGAGTACACAGTACTTATTACCACCTCCCCCTCACCCCGTTAACCCCATGCCAGAAAGAAAAGCATACGCACCTTAAAGTCTGTATTATTGATATATTCAAATACCAAAGCTGGTGTCTTTGACTGTAAAAGAGAATAGTAATGCTTTTTAAGTACCCGAACAATAATCAATATAATCTGCTTCTGCCAAAATGGCCCAACCCCAAATCTCACTTAGGTAACAAAGGGATTCACCTATTGGGGACAGCCTGTCAAGAAAAGTATTCTCTTGAAATTTTATGATGTCTGGAATTTGTTTCAATATAACTGGGGATAGTGGGAGGTAGGAAGTGATGGGAGTATAGATGAAACGAGGTTGGCCACAGCTGATTAACTGCTAAAGTTGGGTCATGTGTGAAGGAAGGTTCATTATATTATTCATTTACTTTTGAAAATGATTGAAAATTTCTTAACAAAAAGTTTTAAAAGAAATGTATTCTGTGAATAACCTACCAAGGGCCTTAATCAATCTTCAATGGTTATGTGAGGATTTACACCCTTCAGTGTTCCAGTTTGCCAACTATACACAAAAAAAAGCGACACATTTTCATCTTAGTTTAGCAAGCCAGAATTGTACTTGGCAGAATTATCATAGGTTTTAGGAATGTATCATAGGTCTTTTGGGGGTCCAAAAAGAAAATATAACCATCTGTGACATTATCAATAAACTACACTATACTGTTACTGCCTTGGCTAGAGACTATTAAAGTTTGTCTCATCTTATCAAGCAGACCTGCTCCTAAAAACTCATATATAATCAATATTTTTAAAGCACTATAATCTTTAATCCAATCAGTACAAAAATGTTCAATATTATCTTGTGTAAATCTACATTTTCAAATATCAGATTTCCTCAAGTAAAGTAAAATCATGCTAACTGGCAGTAATAAGCTTTCAAAATTGGGAGAAAGCAGAGACTTAAGGGACTACAGGAAAAACAATCATCAAGAATCTTTTGCTCAAGGTCCATGTAAAAGTTACCTAGGAAACAGGCCACAGGGCAGCATGCATCTCTGTTTGAGGACAACTCAGAGTCCAAACAGCAGCCCCAGTAGCAGCCATGATTAAGTAATTCTTCACCAGCCTGAAGCTGTAAGGGTTTCATCAACATTACCACCTCTCTCTACAGGCTGTGAAGTAAGCCTGATCTAATAGACAAGAGGTCCCTGTTGATTTTTGTCAACTTCATTTTACTTGTCTTACATATCATGTAAAACATACACACACTTTAACAAATTACAAAAATAAGATGTATCACTAAGTTCTGTTAAAAGAAAAAAAAAAAAGATGCTCCTGGTGTACTACATACTGACTCACATTTTAAAAATTATTCTGAAATTCATATCTTTACATGGTGCTCACTTTTCAATGGGTACTCATTTTTAATGCAGCCCATTTTCAAACATGAGGCAGTCTAGAACTAGTCATTATAAAATCAATCTGCGCTAAAAGGACAGGATATATCTTAAAGGCCAAACTAGTTACAATCTGGTGTACAACCATCCCTTCCCTTCTCAGTCTTTTCAGGGTTCAGAAAGAAAAACTTGCCTTATGCTTCAGTTCAAGATTACTGTGTAATCTTGAGTAAACTTTTTAACCTTTGCAAACTACAGTTTTCTCATCTGTACAATGTGAACAACAAATGTTACCCACCCCAATGGACTGTTGTGAGGACTGAGTGACATGACACAGTTGGGCACTTGGAATGTGCCCAGCATATAGTAAGCACTCAATGCATGTTAGCTACTACATTATTATGAGGATGTCTTTAGCAGCCAGAAGCAAAAATCGATTTCTTTAATTAACAGAACTATCATGGGAGGAGAACAGGGAAATATCTGAGGTAGAGCAGGTGGAGAACAGCAATGGGACAGGAGGAGGTATAAACATGGGGAAGTGAGGTATCTCTAATCTTAGCTAATCAAAAACACCTAAGGTTAAGTTACTCCCTAGGGAGAGAAAACAAAATTAAACAGAACATCTAAAATGACTAAAACTTAAGCATTAACAAAAATATTTTAGTTTATCTACGTATGTGATGTGAGCCCTAAGGGCAAATGCTGAATTAAGGGAAAGAGCAAGACTTCTTCAAGGAGTCGGTAGAGTGGGGACTTGCTCAGGCCTTTATGCCAGGTGTCCACGTGGAGATAGTCATTATTTCCTGTGTAAACCCAGATTTTCAAATCTTATGCTTACTTAAGTGAGGTACAGTAATAAACTTTCAAAACTGGAGAGAGGCAGGGCCTTAAAGATATTCAGCAAACATTTGTAGGCTGAATCAAAATAGTGAAGTACAAACCCAGAAGAGGGATTCTTCTCTGTACACTTTTGTTTTGTTTTGTTTGAGAGAGTTTCGCTCTTGTTGCCCAGACTGGAATGCAATGGTGCAATCTCGGCTCACTGCAAACTCCACCTCCCAGGTTCAAGCAATTCTCCTGCCTCAGCCTCCCAAGTAGCTGGGACTACAGGCGTGCACCACCACACCCAGCTAATTTTTGTATTTTTAGTAGAGACGGGGTTTCACCATGTTGGCCAGGATGGTCTCGATCTCCCGACCTTGTGATCTGCCCACCTCGGCCTCCCAAAGTGTTAGGATTAGAGGCGTGAGCCACCGTGTCAGGCTTTCTCTGTACACTTTTAGGTTCCATCGCAGTGGTGGTAGCCGTTTTATCACTGGGCCACCATGAATTTTTTCTGGTTTTCAAACAAGTCAGTAGTTAAGAC
The DNA here is from genome assembly GCA_004027715.1 of Plecturocebus donacophilus. NCBI lineage: Eukaryota > Metazoa > Chordata > Mammalia > Primates > Pitheciidae > Plecturocebus > Plecturocebus donacophilus. The sequence continues at coordinate 39,609 of PVKP010009224.1, read as the reverse complement.
AAATACCATCATCCCCACTATATCATTATTTGAGGTTCTGTGTGTTAATCTACCCCCTCATCCACATCCCAGTCTACTAGTATACTCCCCCAACCATTTGGCACCTACCACAGGATCCTTTACAGTGTCAATCAGCTTAATGATATTTGTTCCACCACGAAGGTTCTCCAGAATCTTAACCTCTCGTTTTATCTTCTTTTTCTTCACTGGCTTAAATACACAAGAGTAATCAGAAGTGAGACTCCTTCTGAAGTTAATAAATAAAACTTTAAAACAATGTTAGCCAATCAGATGGATAGTACACTATCTTGTACACTCTGTTGCATTAAAGAGCATGCCTAAATTCGAAGGAAAAAACTGAAATAGAATGGGCTTGCCCATAAGAACCTTTAACATTAAGTTAAATAATTTACAGACTCATACAGCTTATGTGTCAAGATCGTGAAGTAGTTACACTGAGGGCACTTAAAAATTTTGAATACCCATATCACACTTTAAAAATAAAACTCCTGCTTACTAGATAACTGCCAAGTGGAAAATATAGCTCTGAACAGCTGTATATCATGCATTCACAAATGGAAAAACTGAAACAAAATGGTGAGACACCTGCTCTTCCAATGAGTTACATGTAATTTTGTCTTTCAGGAGTGAAAGACCAGTTCACTGACATCAAGTTACAAACTTGCTTCCCAGCTGCCGGCTCTCATTTCCTGTCACCACTCCCATTTCCTTAATATCTAGAATCTGAAATCAGCACAGAGCCAGTTAATGTTTCCCAACAGATCCCATTCCTAAAGAGAGACATGTTGAATCAGGAAAGGAGAAATCAATCTGATACAACAGTGACTGAAAACTTCTATCTAACTTTTCAGTCTGCTGGAAAGATTAAAGACTTTAAACATAATTACTCTCATTACACATATTATTTCTTGTCTTAAATGAGCTGAAGAGTTTGAAGAAGAATAGAAGCAGTTCTGAAAAAGTAAGTCTATCATAATCAAGTATGCTTTATAAGGCACTCAGAATGGTGACCAGAAAATAGTAAGCATCCAATAAATGACAGTTATTATTTTTATATTTTTAGTAATTTATTATTTAATAAGTCATTTTTAATCTTCACAAAGTCTCTACGTAGCAAAGTTGAGCTATCTGCCCAAGATCACACAGCTCACGGCAGAGTAGGGCAGGAATCAAAGCTGGGCAGTCCGACTGCATGCTATACTCTTGCCACAGCGCTTTTGTTTCCCAAATGTGGCTAACAGAGAAACGTAACTAAGGAAAAAGAGTATTTCATCACTGAAACACTTTTATAATAGCAGAGAGGCAAAGACAGGTCAATGGATTTGCCAAGAAAAAATAAAGCAAGACTTAAAAAGCCTGTGTGTGGGGTGGGGAGGGGGAAGGGAAGGGGAAAAGGTAACATACACACATGCCAGAGAAACCTTCATCTTTTGTTGGTCACTAAGATACAGCTTTGAACACACAACAAAACAGAGAGGGAGAGGACTATGAAACACAGAGCTCTTGCATCACCTATAACAGGGTGCTCAACTCAGAGGCTGGACTCTCGCTGCGTCCTTGTGAGCCAGCTGCCATGATGATACCCACTCTCTGCTCGCTATGCCAGGATTCCCAGGAGAGCAGATGTGGCTGCTGTGCATGTTCCCCGACTCCACTTAGAAACCTTACTCCTTAGTCCCTTTTCCGTTAACGAGGGAGCTCGAAACTTTGGGGCAAAAAATCACTGTACAATCCAATCAAAAAATAACCAGGAAAGGACACACTACAAAATAACTGGCCTATAAGATTCAAGTATGTCAATGTCATGAAACAAACTGAGCAACTCTTCCAGATTTTTAAAATGTGACAACTGAATGTGACTATAACTGAATATAATCATGTAATCTGGGATTTTCCTTTGTTATAAAGAACATTATAAGGATAATGGGCAAATGTGAATGAGAGTTGTAGATTAGCTAACAGCACTGCATCAATTGTTACCTTCTGATTTTTGAATGAGACATTGTAGTGTTATGTAAGAAACTTCTTATTTTTAAGAAATGCATACTCAAGTATTTACGGATGACTATGATTTACTCTCAAGCACTTCAGGAAAAAATATATAACATAAATGTAATTATACAGATGTATATATGAGAGAGAAAGGATAAAGCAAATGTTAACATTTGAGGAATCTGAGTGAAACATATATGGGAATTCCTGCAACTTTTTTTTAAGTCTGAAATTATGTTAAGAAGTTAAAAAGAAAAGGTGGCTTTTTTTTTTTTTTTTTTTTTTTTTTAAGACGGAGTCTCACTCTGTGGCCCAAGCTGGAGTGCAGTGGCAGGATCTCACTTCACAGCAACCTCCGCCTCCCAGGTTCAAGCGATTCTCGTGCGTTAGCCTTCCAAGTAGCTGGGACTATGGGCACATGCCACCACACCTGGCTAATATTTTTGTATTTTAGTAGAGATGGGGTTTCACCATGTTGGCCAGGCTGACCTCAAACTCCTGACCTCAGGTGATCCACCTGCCTCAGCCTCCCAAAGTGCTGGGATTACAGGTGTGAGCCACTGTGCCCAGCCAAAGCTGGCTATCTTGTACTTATAAATTCAGCCAATGCTACCAGTTTAGTCAATGCCTTTTAATTTAAGAAAATTCTAGAGTTGTCATCCAGTACTGGAAAGCAGCTATAGATCTGTGGGAGTGGTAACAGAGAGAAAAACCCCACAGCCAGGACTATATCCACCAAAAAACCTCTTCTACTCCTAACAGTCCTCTAACTCCTCACAGGGGCAACCCATTAGTTGCCTTTATGATGCTGCCACATGTAAAGTCTTGCATTGCTCTCTGGTTATTCAGCAACAGGTCAGGCCTGGACAACCCAGTTAAGATTAACCTATCGCTCAATACGTCTAAAGGCATCTGACATAGCAACTGAAGCATTTTGCTGTACACCAGTTGTCTAACAACTTCCCAAACTAGAGACTGGGAATAGCAGGGCAACTCTGAAGGTGGCACAAAGGAGTCCCATGGCAGCTAGAGTCCTCACATGCTGACAAAAGACCAAGAGATGATAAAAAAAGGAAAGTGGCCAACCCACAGTCCAGGACACTTCCCTCCAAACCATCAAGAACTAGGCTACAGGTAGATCCCTTCAGCCTCAGTTTATTCCTCTGAACTGGAGAGATGCTCAAGAAGCAAAACCACCAATAAGCTCTGAGGAACTGAAAGTGATCCTTTTAATGGGAATCACAGATAAAAAGTTAGCATCTTTAAAGGAGGATCGTTGGTATCCTAAGGAAAATAAACTGAGTTTTACAGAAATAAGGATGCTTTGACTCTCCTGTCCAGAGCCTATAGCTCTGTACAGCTATCTGTGTAACCACCAGTTACACAAAATAGAGAAAACACATACATTTCCACAACAATCTCACAATTTCACTTTGCATCCTAGAAAAACTTTCCATCTGTGGTTCATTTACTCTAATTCACAGAATATCAGTTTAAAAGATTCAAACAGTTTATTCTCCAAACCAAAAAAAAAAATTTTTTTTAAACTCAAAGTCTAGTAGACAAAGTGGTGAAAATGAACTGACAAATTCAAGCCAGGCAGGAATATATCAACAGCTCCTAACTCTCAATTTGGGTTACAAACACTTACTCTACTACCAAGCCAATAACTGCTCCACTAAGATATTAATTTCATCACCTGCAATGAACAATTACAGTGAACAATGGTTGCCAGGAATGAGGAAGGACAGAGTAAAAGAAAGTTCAGCCTGGATGACGGCATGTATTTGACTACGCTGGTGGCGTAAAACCCACTGCACCTGACCTAACTAAAAACATTATGTCTATGACCTAACTAAAACATTATGTCTGAGCAACATTATTTCGTCACAGAAAACTTTTCCTCTAATCTTTCAAGTCTCATCATCTTAATTACACAATCAACTCCTTGAGGATAACTGTTTATTCTCAGGATTTAAAAAAAGTATTTAAAAAGGCAAGGCATAAAATCAAAATGATAATCAGATACTACCTCATACAAGTCAGGATGGCTGCTATAAAAAAAAAAACCCAGAAAATAAGCGTTGGCAAGGATGTGGAGAAATAGCCACACTTGTACACTGAGCCAATACCTCAAGAAGTATTTGTACACTCACGTTCAAAGCAGCATTATTTACAATAACTAAAACATGGAAGTAGCCCATCCACTGATAAATGGCTAAACAAAATGTGATATATACATACAATGAAAAATTATATAGTCTTAAAATGGAAGGAAATTCTGACAGATACAACACTGATAAACCTAGAGGATGATGTGCCATTATGCTGTATGAAATAATCCAGTCACAAAAGAATACTGTATAATACCACTTATATGAGGTACCTGGAGTAGTCAAATTCATAGAAACAGTAAAATGGTTGTTGTCAGGAAATGGGGGGAGGGGAAAATGGGTAGTTATTGTTTAATGGATACAGAGTCTCCACAAGATGAAAAAGGGTTATTGGAGCTGGATGGTAGTGATGGCTGCGCAACATTACCCACTGAACTGTACACTTAAGAATGGTTAAGATGGTAAATTTTATGTTTGTTACCTTTTTTTTGAGACAAGTTTCGCTCTTGTTGCCCAGGCTGGAGTACAATGGTGCAATCTCGGCTCACTGAAACCTCCACTTCCTGAGTTCAAGCAATTCTCCTGCCTCAGCCTCCCGAGTAGCGGCGATTACAGCTGCCTGATACCATGCCCGGCTAATTTTTTGTATTTTTAGTAGAGATGGAGTTTCACCATATTGGCTAGACTGGTCTTGAACTCCTGACCTCAGGTGATCCGCCCGCCTCGGCCTCCCAAAGTGCTGGGATTACAGGCGTGAGCCACTGCACCCAGCTTATGTTTATATGTGTTTTAACACCAATTTTTTTTTTTAAGGCAAGGCATAGAGCAGACCCTTTGAATCACATCAAGAGAACACTGCAACCCTTTCTACTACTGGTTCTGCCTCTAAAATTATTCACACAGCACAACTGTAATATTGCCATTACTACTATACTTTACTGATCTCTCAGGCCAGGCACTGTTTTAAGCACATTTAATCCTCTTAGAAGAGCACTATTAACAGTTTTACTTGAGGAAGGACACCAAGGCACAGAGAACTTAAGCAACTGTTCAATGTCATAGAGTGTTGGAATTAACACCCGAATCCTCACAGACCACTTCCTGGGCCTGAGAAAAGCATTTTGTAGATTTTTAAAAACATGATCATCTATCTCTCTATCCATCAATCTACAGTTTATCTGACTTTCCTAACAAGCCTGTGACTTAAGCAGGAAATGTATGCTTATTTCATAGATGAGAAAAGAGTCAAGTGGGTATCAATGAAGAAGCTAGTTCTGGAACTCAAGCCTCCTGCTCTCTCATTTATAGCACTTCTTACACTACATCACCCTGATTATGAGATGGCAGATCTTGAAATTAAACTCTAGAAACTATCTGGAGCCCTGCTTTATACACAAAAATGGGTACACTATCTCCAGATATTCTTTTCACACATGGTTTGCTCTTAAATAAACTCATATATTAAAGGGATAAAACTATTACTCCCCAAGTCTGGCAATTGATCATGCTAAGACTTGGAGGAGCTCTATGGGTTTAAAAAAAAAAAAAAAGCATAAAAACACTACTTATTGAGGCTTCAAACCAAGACAGCAAAGTAGCATTTCATTTAAGCATTAAACGTGCTGCTACGGATACAAATTAGAGAACCCTGCCTGGGCCCCTACAACCCTCTAGGACTCTTGGTCCACTCTTCAACCAGCAATCTACCAAATACTTCCTTTGAGAAAAATAAAAATCATTAGAAACAAATTATCTACATTTGACTCCCGGTGAGTGTCCCTCAATTCTTCCAGTACAGATTAGCACATCACAAAGTCAAACATCCAGCAATGTCCTAATCATGCTCCTCACATCTACCAAGACTTCAGAACAGGTACACAGGATCCTACACTGAGTGCTTCCACTCCCTGACTACATGACGCTGAGCAGATACATCCTTTCTCTGGGTCTTGGTTAACTTGTAAAAAGGGCCTGGATTCTAATGGTTTCTAAGCACCCACATTCTGTGATTCTGTTTGACACAGGTTAACTACAGTCTTAATCTGTGACTCCCCTATCACAATGTTAGAAATAGCCTGGTTCACATACAATTTTTAACATTATTTTAGCAATACTGTTTTCACTACTTTTATGCCATGAGACATTAGTGAAAGCTAGAATGTACAAAAAATGTAGATAAATACCACTAATGTATTGCTTCAGGAAGATGTCTTCATACAAATTCCCAAATGGAGGGTAAAAAGCCTACCACAGGAGAAGTTAGAAATAAAGGAGAAAGCACCATTTTGATATAACATAAAGATCACCAGTTCACGATGAAGCTACCAACCAAGATGTATAACCAATGCTCACCCTTTTAACACTAGCTACTGACAGCACAAATCTTAGAAACTATCTGCAAATAGGCTAAACATGCTTAAAAAGCAAAATGTAATACCATCATCCTTTGTTTAAAGCTCAAGAATTAATATCTGCGGGAAAATGGATAGTCAAGCTATTTATAAAATAACTACTACTAAGAGGAAGACTTATATGGGAATTTCCAAGTCATTTCAGCACTGTAAAAATAGTGTTGCTCTTAACTTTCAATAGCACTTTAATTTGAAAGATTCCCAAGGACCCCAAGAAATGCTGAAATCTACACATACAGGCAGTGTTCATAAGATGCTAAAAGTTGTCAAAAGGAGCCACTTTTACTTCTGTGTACACTTTTCCAAGAGGTACTACAAAGGAAATAAAGAATTGACTTTTCAAAATCAAAAGATGAAACTTTCAGCACTAATAACAGCTTTCTGCCCTGCCATATAAACCCTTATCATTTTCCTCCTCCTCCTCCTCCTCAAAACAATCTGTCAAAAAAAGATACAACCTCTCTATTGATTGGAAAGTTTTAAGATGTTAGCCACAGAATATAACTTGAGGATACACAGTAAAATTTTCCTCACCAGTTTCTAAATCTCTAAAACAACTTAGTAGCTCAATTTATTTTGATCAGTAAAATACCTGGAAATCTACTAATGCAAACTAAATAATATAAAATTCCTCTGTAGTAACTCATCATCCACCCATTCTCACATATTGGAAAGAACTGATAAGAAATGTTACTGACTAAAAAAGTAAGCTTGTCTTCAAGAAAGATACCGTCTATCTTGGTCACTATGTGCATAATACAATCCTGCACCTAAAATACAGCAGGCTTATACAAAAAGGAAGCCTCTTCTAGATTCTTCCAAGTTATGAGCAGCTGGTACTCCGTTAAGGACCTAATTTCCTATGACCAAGCACCACAATAGTAGCTATTAGTCATAACTTCAACTTATTTGAATAAGGAAGCACAACTTTGGCTAAAGACCCTGTTCTTTTTAAAACCACAATAATGCCATTAGTGATATATTACCCCATCCTTCAGACAGGAACAAAATCTGGATAGAAATGCCACCAGGCTTTGAAAAAACACAAAGAAGTGAGTATAGTTTTCACTAGTCGTTTAGACTGCACGGTGAAAAGAAACAACGTCGAAAGAGACAAGAAGAAACAAGAAACATTTTATTAACTAGAGTATCAAAGGGGCCTTCCAAGTCTGATTCCAGGACACTGGTACTTGTTTTTGTGCTCAGCGTTAGAATTCTACAATCCAATGCTAAATGAGCAGTAAGAGATATGAAGAAATAGGAAACGGGAGTTCTGGCTAATGGTCAATCAACATAATGATGTTAGGTAAGTTTCTTTGTGCCTAGGTCTCCCATTTGTAAAAGTAACCTGCAGCAGCTTCCATACTGGGTTCCCCAACATATGCCAAAAATCTTTAGAGTAAGGGAAAAGCTAGAGCCTATGAAGCTCTCTGGATGATGAAGCAGCCAGGTGGTACTCTCCTAAATGAACACGCTGGTATTTATACACACACCTGAATGCCGTTCCTTTTAAAAAGAAAAAAAAAAAAAAAAAAGCACCACAGAAAATTGTACACTTATTCTAAAAATGCTGCCATAGCACAAAAGTTTAGACATTTTTCTGGAATTGCTTTAGAGTCAGCAATTCATTCTTCTGAATGTAGAGCAGCGGAATGTGGATATTCCTACTTTCAATTTATGCCTTGCTTCTTAGGTTTGAAGCAGCTTATTAATATAACTTATTCTTATGTACATAAAGCTAATGTATGGCTTTTATAGGTAATTTCCCTGTGACTTAAAAAAAATAACCTTGTGACGTCATAAGTGCAATTCATATTTAGGGAAGAGAGGAGTCACATTCAGTATCTTCAACATCAATTCCTCACAGATTCTCATCCCTACTGTGTCTGAGAACACAAATAACTATTTCTCTTTCCTGCAGTTCTGCTTCTTCATCACTAGGCTAGGATGTATTGAGTGATGGAGCTGATCATTTTTCTGAAAAGTGATTACCAGAAAGCGTAACCCTGACCCCTCACATTAAACAGGGATTACCTACACAGCTGCCCTAACACACAGAAACAGCTTTTCAATACTACATTCTTAGTCCACAGAACTTCTGCAAAAGGGCCACACTGGAAATCACATATATATAAAAGTGCTTACATTACCCTTCCATCTTCTCAATCTCTCACTGAATGACACGTACCCACATGAAATGATTTGGCAATAATGAGGACCCATCACAGATTCTACGAATTACTTTTTACCAGACCCTATAAAATATTATTAAAGCTACACAATTAATCATTTACCTGAAGGAAAATTTAGCCGACCCTTCATGCTCATTAAAATCATCTTCATCAAAGAGATAACAAAAGCATATCATTATCAAACTGAGATCGCTAAACCATATGTTAAGATAGTTTTGTTCCAATGATTACTTTAGTAATTATAAGTGAATTCTTCTACATTTTTACTAGCTGATGAGCAACAATGGCTCTCTGGCTTCCCAGCAAAGCTTCTCGGCACTACTAGAGCACTATACCCACACCACCTGAAACTTTACTGCCAAGGAAGAAAAAACAAGTGATTATCCACTAGGAATTTCCTTACACTTGGGTTTGAAATACATCTCTGAAGTCACTCCAATTTTGTCCAACTTTCCTTCTGGAATAAGGTAGATCATGCACCAAGAGTAACAAACACAGTGCTCAAGGAGCCCTGAAATTGAGAATGGCTTTTCTGTCTTTTGAATACCTATTTATTTTCTAACAAATGGAGTCCTTTTGGAATTTTTGCTTTAGGTACCTATAATTTCCATTTTAGAACAAACACCTTCCTGAACTTAGAGTTGAGCTTAGATTTGTGACCAGTCTGCACATTTCCTTGAAAGTTCACAGGAAAATGGGGTGGAAAAAGAAGTAATGAAGGGACATCAGAGAAGTAAAATTCGACTGTGGGCTGAGTGCAGTGGCTCATGCCTGTAATCCCAGCAACTTTGGGAGGCCTGCAAGGAGTCGTTCTGGAGGACTGCTTGAGCTCAGTTTAAGACCAGCCTGGGCAACATGACCAGACCCTGTCTCTACAAAAAAAAATTTAAATAGCTGGGCATGGTGGCATGCACCTGTAGTCCCAGCTACTTGGGAGGCTGAGATGGGAGGATCACTTGAGCCCGGGAGTTGAAGGCTGCAGTGAAGTATAATCTGCACTCCAGCCTGGGTGACAGAGTGAGACTCTGACTCTAAATAAATAAATAATTAAATCAAGCTTGCACTGCCCATTCTAGAATGTGACTGGGGTAGCTTACAACCTTTTGCCCTGTGGGGGGACAAATGTTACATATCACTCATAGGACACTCACCTTGAGGATTTTTACAACCACTCTCTCATTGTTGGTGATGTTAATGGCCTCAAATACTTCACTATATTTTCCCCGACCAAGTTTTCGAACCAGTTGGTAATCATCTTGATTACTGTAAAAGGTAAGAGACACACATAAACGCCAGGACTGGGGGTTAGCCAAGCCTATGCCCACTATACACGTCAGCCAGCCGCTTCCGCCAGGCAAACACTTGGAAGTGTCTATACATCACGTCACAACTCATTCTCTAAATGAAAGCCACGACGTAATCTTGGCTCCCTTCACTCTGCAGAGCTCCTAACCTAATTGGTCTCTCTCCTAACTTGGGAAGATGGGGTAGGAAGGCAACGCTCTGAGCCAATCCAGAGGGGCAAACAAAGCACCCGTCCTGAAGGCCTAGAGGGTGCCCCCTCTGCCCCGCGGCTCCACAGCACCTGCTTCCCGTTTCACACTCTGAAGGTAGACAGTCCCTGTTTTAAAAATGTGGACGTCTTTAGGAAATTTCCTCCCACCACCTCATTTCAGAAAACAGAAAAGGCAGGGAATTTTAATAGTTCCAGAGGCCAGCTGTTGACTTCCTACCCTACTGGAAACCCAAAAGTGTGAGGAAGGGCTGCTCCCTCACTTCTACCCAGCGCCGATCCGTGCACCCCACACTTCTCCCCAAGTAAAAAAGCATTCCTTGGGGGAAAGGGGTGCGCAAAGCGGGGAGAAAGGGACGAAACTGGGGTAAAGGGGAGGGAAGAAGAAGACGAGGACATGTGCGAGAGCGGGACCTCTGTCTCCGGCAGGGCCGCGGAGGGATCGGCGGGAGACACCACCCGGGCCGAGTGCGGGTAGCGGGGGGCGGCCGGGCGGGGGCAGGGGTCAGCGGGCCCGGCGGGGGGCGGCGGCAGCTTTACCCCCAGCTCGGGACGTGAGACTCGTAGTCCCAGTACTCGCGGCTCCTCAGGCTGTTCACCTCGGCGTAGACCCGGGCCCTGCTGCCCGCGGCCGGGCCGGGCATGGCGGGCGGGACCGGGGGGCGGCGCGGGGCGCAGAGGGTGGCGGCGGCGGCGCGGCAGGGGGCGCGGGGCGGCGGGCGGAGGAGGTGGCTGGCCGCCGGGCTCTGGAGGAGGAGGAGGAGCGCGGCAGCGGGCGGCCGCGCCAGGCCGGGCCCGCGGGGGCGGGCGGGCTGGGGGCGCGGGGGGCGCCGGCCGAGCCGGCCCGGCCCTGGAGCGGCCGGCGGGGCGGCGGGGCGGGCGGCGCTCGCGTTCCGCGGCGGTCTCCGCTCGGCTCGCGGCCCCCAGGAGGCGGCGGCGGCGGCGGCACCGGCAGCGGCAGCCACCGGCCGGGAAAGGGGCAGCGGCGGCAGCAGCGGAGAAGGAGGAGAGGAGGAGGAGGCGGAGGAAACCCGGAAAAGGGGCCGCGCTCACTGGGAGCGGCCACCGCCCGGCCTGGGGCCGCCCAGGCTCACAGCGCCCCCTGCAGCGCGGGGGGACCCGCCGGGCGGTGCCGACCCCGCCCCGGCCCCGCCCCGGCACGCCCCGCCCCCTCCCCCGCGCCCTCCCCAACCTTAGCCCTCCCGCCGCCCCAGGCGGGACTGGCCAAATCGCCTCACCCTCGGGCTGGCCTGACCTCACGCCACAGGAGCCCCCGCTTCCACTGGCCGTTGCCCTAGAACCCTCCCCTTCGAGTCCCGACCCTTTCAAGATTGTCCGTGGAGACCCTGCCCCCAGCTCTGCACTTACCCAGCTTCTACCCCAACACGTCCCATGCCCTCCTCTCACCCAAACTGTCAAGTCTCTCTCCAGTGCCTCGCTCAAACCTCAGAACCTCCCCGACCTCAATACTTCTCCCTTCCCCCGAGACGTATCCCTCCTTCCCGCTCTGGACCCTTCCCCATTACCGAAGACTCCTCAGTCCCAAGACTTCCCACCCCCTTCATTCAGAGTCCTCGTCACAAAACGCTTCTATATTTCCCCCAAATGCCCCTCCAGAGCCTTCCCTGAGAACCCTCTGAATATCCACTTTGGTCACTTGGTTAAGCTGGAGTCGGCCAGGTTGTGCCACTGCAAAGTTACAATTTTTCCCTTTGTGATTAGTAAGTCATTTGTGGGGAGAGACTCTGAGAGTCTGTAAATCTGTCTTTGTTGGGGAGGAGGGAGAGCAGGAGAATGTAAATCCGACCTGAAGGGATAGACTGAGGTTGGGGTTTCACCGGGGGCCGGTGGCCAACTGAGCTGGCCTGGCTTCCAAAGTTGCCTGCAGCCCTGAAAGCTCCTCTCCTTTGATTTCTAAAGAAGTCAGTCTTCTTCTGACTTCCTTGTCCAGCATCCTTTCGCGACAGAACCTCTGCACCCAGTCCAGGTTGCTCTGATTCCAGTCCCTTTTCACATTCTGTTTTCTGGATGAAACCCTGGGCCTTCCTCCTTGACAAAGCTAAGAGCACAGACTGTGGAGTCAGATCTACCCAGTACTGCTACTTACAAGCTGCGTGACCTTGGGCCAATTATTCAACCTCTCTGTGTCACAGATTCTACAGCATAAAATCCGTAATAGCACCCACTTCACAGGGCTGCAAGGAAAACTAAACAAGGTAAACCATGTGAAACACTTAGGGTGATGTTCAATATTAAGATGCTACGTGTTGAATATTATCATTACCAGACACAGGGCCTCACTCCTATCACTCTTCCCTCCTTGAGACCACTACACATCCATCTTTCAGTTCCTTCCATCCTCCATGCTTGACTAGGAGCCACCCCGAACCCCTCCACCCCACCTTCCCAAGGGTGACTCCTTTTTCCTATTCAAGTTTCATCTTTTTCTTTATTAGTAGTATTTTTTAGAGATAGGGTCTTGTGATATTGCCCAGGCTGTAGTGCAATGGCTATTCACCATCCCACTACTGATCAGCATGGGAGTTTTGACCTGCTGTTTACCACCTGGCAACCTGGTGGTCCCCCAGCCCCAGGAGGTCACCATAGTTGATGCCAAACTTAGTGAGGACACCTGATGGGCATAGCACACTCAGCCTTCCGAGGACTTGGGACTATACGGATGCCCCCAGCTCAAGTCTCACCTTAAAGATCACTTTCTCTAGAGTTGATACTTCTCTATCTCAGCACCCTATCCACATCCTTCATAAAACTGCATATCTTGTCATTATTTGTTTCCTGGTTTATTGTCTGTCCCCTCCCTTGTAAAAACAGTGCAAGAGCAAGGACAGATTGTGGACGCTCACCACTGGCTCTCCCAGCATTTGCCACAGTCAGAGACCTTCAGTGAATACAGTGTTACACCACAGATGACTTAGGGATTACTAGGAGGAAACTGGAGGTCACCACCTTTACCCGTGGGTCCAACTTCTCATCAGTAGGGAACCAGCCGATCCTCTGATGTGATGCACTGAGAAGGGACACGTCCCCCATGTGGCACTCCCGCCAAGACGTTTAACCTGAATCTACTCATAAAGACACCATCAGACAAATCCAAGCTGGGCTATATTCTGCCAAACAGCTAGCCTGGGTTCTTCAAAAATGTCAATGTCACAGGAGAAACAAACCCAAACGAAACCCTGAATGAGTATTCTTGATTACTAAAGACGGAGAGACATAACTAAATGAAGAGTATGATTCTGAATTAGAATCTGGATTTAAAAAAAAAAAAAAGGTAGAAAGGAAAGAAGATGGTTGTAAAATCCGAGTTAAAAAAAAAAAGGAAAAGGAGGGAGAAAGAATACAGCTCATATTAGGTTGGTGCAAAAGTTACTGAAATTCAGTTGAAAGTAATGGTGATGTTGTCAAAATCTGCCTTTAAAACTTTGAAAAAAAAAGAAAGATAGAAAATAATGGTGAAAACCGCTATTACTTTGGCACCAACCTAATAGAGGGGTACTCCAGGGGAAATTTGAATATAGGATATATATTACACGATTTTAATGTATCTTACACAATGTTACATTGTATCAATGTTAAATTTTAAGTGTGATCATTGTATTTAGTTATGCAGGAGAATCCCTTAATTTTAGGATTTATGTGCCTTGTGTGTAGAGATAAAAGTATTGACATCTGCATCTTAAACCCAGAAAAAACATGGGTTTCTGAGAGCATAAGCATGCATAGATTAGGAGTGCGGAGGAATTGGGGGGAAATTTTGATAATTAGTGAATGTAGTTGAAGAGCACATGAGCTTGCAACTTCTTGTTAGAATTGGAAAACTTTCCAAATAAAAACCAGAAAAAAAAACATTAATGGAAAAAGTGGACTTTGGAATTTAATTTCCAAACATGCAAACCTCTCTAAATCTCTTTTGCACTAGAAGACATAAATATTCTCAAGCTCTTAATGCAGCTTTAGGATTTGTTTCTCACAAGTCCTTATGAACTAGTCCAGACCAGAGAATCTTAATTCTGAGTCCTTGGATGAATTTCCTGAGTTCTGGGAACCCCTGACACAATGTGCAGAATTTGTGTGTGTGTGTGTTCATTCTTTCCTTAGCATACATCAGATTCTCAAGGGAGGCCATGACCCAAAAATGATTTGAAACCACTGGTGTAACTACTATGTCCAACCTCTGCTGGGGCCCCATTCCACACCTCCACCCTCGCCCACTTCCAACCCCACCCACCTTCCGTGCACCTTCCTCTCATCCCTCACCACGTAGCCCACACCCATCTCATGTAACCTGCTCCCATACCTGCAGGATGCTGAGGATTCACCCACACACCACTCTGGTGCAACACACTCCTGCATTTAGCTGACACTATATTAACTCAGCCCTGAAACCTGCAGTTTGTCACCCACGGCCAAATGGAATCTTTTTGTGGTTTGTTGGGAGGTTGGGTTGGCACCCCATGGAATTGGCAGAGACCCCTGCCTCTGATTTCTGCCCATGAAACTGGCTTGGCTTGAGTTAAGGTGGGTGATTGGAAGTGATACTCATGCAACCTTCGCTGAAGGAGTCTCACTTGGATGTAAAGACAGGAAGGCTGGTGGCTCTGCAGGGGGAGGTGACAGGCAGGGAGGGACTGCAAATTAGAAGTGACTTCCCCTCATTACTCTGGGTGTGCAGTATATTTGAGGGTGGGTATAATTCGGTGTTGCAACAAAAGGGAATGAAAGAAGGTATCTTGAACCAAATAACCCAACACTTTCACACCACCTCCTATGCCCCCAAATTCTATCCAAACACCAAAAATCCAAAAAACAAAAACACATTTAAAAATCCCTCTGAAGGCCACCTTCTATCTTCACGAACATACTTTCAAAGCATTTGAGAATTTTATAGGCTTTTATCCTGTATCGATGCTTCTCAAGAACCTTGCCTAAAAAAATAATGAAAATTATCATCAGAGAATTATTAATCATGATGGCAATTTGTGTGTTCATCAAACAAATGATTCTACATCATTGAATCCTGCCAAAATGGTACATAGCTAAAAACCATTGAATTTAGACTTTAAATGGATGGATTTCATTTTTCTTTTTTTTCTTTTTGAGATGGAATCTCACTCTGTGGCCCTGGCTGGAGTGCAATGGCCCAATCTCTGCTCACTGCAACCTCCGCCTCCTGGGTTCAAGTGATTCTCCTACCTCAGCCTCCCGAGTAGCTGGGATTACAGGTGCCCACCACCATGCCCAGCTTATTTTTGTATTTGTAGTAGAGATAGGGTTTCGTCATATTGGCCAGGCTGGTCTTGAACTGCTGACCTTGTGCTCTGCCCGCCTCGGTGTCCCAAAGTGCTGGGATTACAGGTGTGAGCCACTGTGCCAGGCCTAAATGGATGGGTTTATGTTATGTGAATTTTATCTCAACATATCTGTTTTTAGAAATCTATGAGGTTGGAGCTTTTGTAAGGGTCCCCTTTGTGCAAAGGAGGAAACCAAGACTCTAATGACAATAATAAACTGAGGCAGAGCCTGGATTTGAACTCTGATCTTCCTGACTACCAGGTCACTTTCCTTAACCCCTTTCTGATTCAATATGGCCCACAAAGGCCCACAGATGTTCCTCATGACAATCATTATCTTTAATCATGAAAACGTAAAATGATGGGGACCAACTAAATAAATTGTGATACATTCTCTGTAGTGAAATATTAAGCATTACTAAAAAGTTTGTGGTACATTTGACCACAAATGAGGGACCAGCTAAATAAATTGTGGTACATTTCCTGTAGTGAAATATTAGGCATTACTAAAAAGTGTGATTATGAGGAATTTTTAGCAATGAAAAAATTTTATAATACAAGACTTTTAAATAGGAGGACTGGGCATGGTGGTTCATGCCTATAATCCCAGCACTTTGGGAGGCCAAGGTGGGAGGATCTCTTGAGGTCAGGAGTTTGAAACGAGCCTGGACAACATTGAGAGATCCCATCTCTACAATAAAATTTTAAAAATTAGCTGGACATGGTGGAGCATGTCTATAATCACAGCTACTCAGGAGGCTGAAACAGGCAGATTGTTTGAGCCCAGAGGAGTTCGAGGTTGCAATGAGCTGCGGTCATGCCATTGCACTCCAGCCTAAATGACAGAACGAGCCCCTGTCTCCAAAAGTAAATAAGTTTTTAAAAAATTGTACAAGTAATTGTGGTAAGCAGAATATTGCCCTTCCCCCACCTCAAAGATATACACTTAAGGCCCGTGGCTCATGCCTGTAATCCCAGCACTTTGGGAGGATGAGACGAGTGGATCACCCAAGGTCAAGAGTTCAAGACTAGCCTGGCCAACATGGTGAAACCCTGTCTCTACTGAAAATACAAAACTTAGCCGGGCATGGTGTCAGGCGCCTGTAATCCCGGCTACTCGGGAGGCTGAGGCAGGAGAATCGCTTGAACCCAGGAGGCAGAGGTTGCAGTGAGCCAAGATTGCACCACTGCACTCCAGCCTGGGCAACAGAGTGAGACTCCATTTCAAAAAATATGTTTATACACTTACTCCTCCCCAGAATCTGTAAATATGTTACCTTACATGGAAAAAGAACTTTGCAGATGTGCTTATTATTTTTATTTTTATTTTTTTAGAGACTGGTTTTCTCTATGTTGGTCTGGCTGGTCTCCAACTCCTGACTTCAAGGTGATCCACCTGCCTCGGCCTCCCAAAGTGCTGGGATTACAGGCGTGAGCCACCATGCCCAGCAGATGTGCTTAAATAAGACTTTGAGCTGGGAAACATCACAGAGCATCTAGGTTGATTTCAGACACTCACAAGGGCCCCTATAAAGTGAAAGGGAGAGGTGGGATATCAGAGAAGTAGATGTATTGATGACGCAGTTGTCAGAATGATGTGATTGCTGGCTTTGAAAATGGAAGGGGCTTGGTGCCAAGAAATGTAAACCACCTCTAGAAGCTGAAAAAGGCAAGAAAACAATTCCTTCCCTAGAGGAGCAATGTAGCCCTGCCAACACTTTGATTGTAGTCCAGTGAGACCCATTTAGAATAAATTTGTGTTGCTTAAAGCTACTAAGTTTGTGGCAATTTGATACAGCAGCAGTGAGAAACTCCTGCAGTAGCACATGGTTAATAACAAAGACTCTCTCCTTTGATGAAAACTTTACTCAGGCTCCCGAGTCCTTTATAATAAGCTTGACCTTGGACTTCTCTCTCTGTCCTTGTTGAATCTACTTTGAGCAAGAATGCTGCTAATCAGTTGAGCAAAAACTCACTACCTTTGCTATTTGACTACCCTGCATATCCTATCACCCTGGCCTGCCTTCAGCAATAACTCTGTCAAGTTAATTTAGCCAGAAACCCCTTGTCCCTGATGTGTCCTCTTAGTAACTTTCGGTCGGCTGACCCCTACTCTGTTCCTTAGTTATAAATACCCACGTGTTCTTGTTGAAGTAGCAGTTGAGTCTGGTCTCTGTCACTCACTGCAAAACCCCATTGCAGTGGTCCCTAACCCTGTTGCCATGGCTCTCGTTTGGATAAAGTCTGCCTTACTATCTTTAACAAAAGTGCCATGAATAATTTTTTCTTTAATATTAATAAATATTTTTCAAGAAATGCAAGAGCCAGGCAGGTAAAAAGTGAAACCTGTCCTTATTTGCCTTCCACATTTCCACAGTTCAGTGTGTATTCTTGTAGGCCTTTTTCTGTTTCATTTTTATAGATGGGGTTTCACCATGATGGCAAGGCTGGTCTCAAACTCCTGACCTCAGGTGGTCCATCCACCTCCGCCTCCCAAAGTGCTGGGATTACAGGCGTGAGCCACTGCACCCAGCCAGCCTATACCTACATTTAGGAGGTAAATTTTCAGGTATGCAACAAACACATAAAAAAAAAAAACTGTAAAGAAATGTATTAAATGCTTTGGGCTCTTGGAAGCATAGATTTTACTTTCATAATTGTGGGGAAAAAAACAAGGTTTTCAGACTGTTGACCATCCTCAACCTCTCCTCAAGAACTTGTGGGTTAATGGGGGCTTTATACCAGCTAGGAAAGGATAGAAGGTAGGGAGGTAGGGTCTTGAGTTCTCTCTGTAATCCGAGGAGTTCACGGGGAATTGCTAAGAGAAAAACTTTAGACAAATTAAATTTAGCAGAGTTTAATTGAGGAAAGAATGATTCTGGAACCAGGGAGCCCTCAGAACCAGAATAGATATGGAGAACTCTGGCTTGACATGTGGTCAGGCAACATTTGTGGACAGAAAACAAATGAGGTACACAGGCAGTTGGGTTGGTTACAACTCAGTGCTGGCCTTATTTGAACGTGGTCTGATCAGTGGGGCTCCTGTGATTGGCTGCCACTCAGCTGTTTGTTACAAAAGTATATTCCTCAGTTAGGTTTTCAGTCGGTTTACCTGCTAAGGTAGGTTGCAGTTCATTATATAAAGACTCAACTACAGACATGTCTGCAAGCCAAATTTAGTTTAATTTAACAGAGTGCTGGACTCTTACCTTTGGGTTTCTTTGAGGCTCCAGACAGGTGAATAAAATATATACATTAAGGCCAAATTGGCTGCACTCCACCTGGGTACATGTGCATATAAATTCCTTAGTGTTAAAACACGTGCACTGAATTAAGAGACCCCCTCCCACAAACAGGCTTTGTGTGAGCAACATAGCTGTTTATTTACCAGGGTGCGGGTGAGCTGACTCCAAAAAGAGAGTCAGCGGAGGGCGGTGGGATAGGAATTGGTTTTATAGCTTTGGGGTGGGCCGTGGAAAGTTACAGTTTAGGACAGTTTTTTGCAAGCTGGGAGGGGGTCGCAGGGTATGAAATCACCCTACAACCCTACATCAGTTGACCAAGGTTGGTTACAAAGTCCAATAGCCTTATCAGTTGGG
Organism: Plecturocebus donacophilus; assembly: GCA_004027715.1. Classification (NCBI taxonomy): domain Eukaryota; kingdom Metazoa; phylum Chordata; class Mammalia; order Primates; family Pitheciidae; genus Plecturocebus; species Plecturocebus donacophilus. Next base: position 20,455 of record PVKP010009224.1, on the reverse strand, counting down.
GTGGGAATAATGAACAACAGTGAATGTCTTAAAGTTGAGTAGGCACCAAGGGGCTGATCATTTCTTCCCCTTTTCATGGTCTTCCAGTTACTTCAGATTTTCCAGGAACTCATCTGGAGTGTCCCTGCGGGTCACAGAAGTTAACATGGCATGCATGGGGCCGTCAGTCAGCCTAAAAGACTTTACACTTAGGGATATCACTTTCTGATTCCTTTTTGTCCTAGTCATTCTTACCATGTGACCTCACTCTGTCCTCCAACCAGAGAGTGGCCCTGAGGAGGATGGCAGGAATGTGGCAGAGCCTGTCCCAGGCAAGAGAGCCAGAGAAATAGGAATTATCTGCTGGTGCTCCCGTGGGGGACCCCTCTTATTCAATCTTGCCTGGCTGGAGAAGAGGGCACATTTTAGCACTCCTGCCCCCCACCCCCACCCCACAAACACCCACCTATTCCCCAAAGCTCAGTGAACTGAAACTCTCCTAATATTCTTAGGGAAGGATGTCCTAATCTTTTCAGACTAAAATTTAACTAACAACTATTGCAAAGGGATTTAAATCTTAAACAGGGACAGGACTACGTAGTCTGGTGAATGCAGCCTTAATCCTGGAGTTTCAAGAAATGAAAAGGTGAAGGGGCTACTTTGAAGGGCAAATAGTACTTTCCTGGTGGACACACCCACTTCTGCCTGGTTGGAGGGGACTGAACTCTGCAGTGACAGTCTCCCATAGTCCCTGGCAAAGCCATCAAACTTCAGAAACGCTCATCATTTTCCTGCCAAGCTTCTCTTCTGCAGTATCTCTTTATTTATTTATATATTTAGTTTCATGAGACAGGGTCTTGCTCTGTCGCCCAGGCTGGAGTGCAATGGCACAATCACAGCTCACTGCACCTCAATCTCCCAGACTCAAGCAATCCTCCCACCTCAGCCTCTCAAGTAGCTGAGACTACAGGTGCACATCATTATGCCCCACCAATTTTTATATTTTTTTGTAGAGTTTTGCCATGTTGCCCAGGCTGGTCTCAAACTCCTGGGCTCAAGTGATTCTCTCATTTCGGCCTCCCAAAATGCTGGGATTATAGGCATGAGCCACTGCACCTGACCTGCAGTATCTCTTAGCCCAACCAAATTGCCCAGAATCACCATCACCTCCCACATCCCCTCCCTAGCCCCCAACCCCCGACCAAGTCCAAATGGCTTCTTCTCCAGATGGCCATTCCCGTCTATACTGTTGTCTGGGTGCACACAGCTTTTGTCCTGAGTTAAGCCAGTTCCTCCCTGGGTTTTCCCCAGGAGCCTTTCCCACAGTGATCTCTGAGCTTTAGACTCAGCACACACTAACCCAGAGGTCCTCAACCTGGGTCAGTAGTGAGAACTCAATGGGTTCATAAATTCAGATGCAAAAAAATTATGTCATTATTCACCAACCTCTAAATAAAATTTAGCATTTCCCCTTCCCCATTATGGATATAGTAAAACAAAACAATACAATACAATACAAAATATGGCAGTATTAGCAGTACCTGTGACTTTGTCACTGGTGGAAATCACAGACATTTGCTAGTCACATTACAGTTGGTATTGTTTAGAAGCAGGAAAATTTGCTCCTCAGGAAGGCTAGCTGCTCTGATTGTTGCAGGCAAAAAAAAAAAAATGTGGAGGAATCCTCTTGAGTTTGGGCTTTTCCTCCTGTGTTCCAGCCCCTACTCTTCCTCACCTTAGGGCTTCTGTTCAGAAGATTCTGAGCCTGGGATTTGGTGACATTCATTTCCCCCAACAGACACTAGCTTCTCTATCCTGAAAAAAACTAAATGAAACTAAACGATGTTGCACATGCAAGCTCCACTTTTTGTTCTTGGAAGCACACCATTCTGGATGATTGCGGAAGTCTTCCTGTTCTGAAGCAGGAACGGCCGCAAGAAGCAAACCTCTCAAACACCGACCTGGGAAAGAAACAGTGATTTCTTCAGCCGGAAGCAAGACGGCATAGCTGCCTAATAGCCAAGCTCGTCTAACAAAGGAAATCTCTGCCTTTATAGAGGCTTACGACTCTAGATATTACACATGGAAGGGTCTTGGGTTTACAGCTCTAGAATTTACATATGAAAGGGTCTTGGGCCATGGAGTAGGGTGGGGTACAGTGACTTAGGTGGGGGTTTAATCTGTTTAAGTAAAAACAGTGCCTCTGGAAAGATTCCTCCATACCATGCCTGCGATCTATAGGAGGGCGATTAAAGGTGGTGCCAAGTCTGCCAGCTTTTACTTCTATTGAAATGCAACATGGAAGTCAAGGGGAAGGTAGGCTTAGATGCTGAAGGGTGATTAAGGGTCTCCTCCCTCAGTCCAACCAGAGGATGATGTGGAAAGCCCAGATCCTGGTGGTGGGCCCTGTGTCAGCTCTGATGCCCACAAGAGCACAGAGCATAGCAGAAGTTCCCACGGATGATCTCCCAACCTGAGAAAACACAGTCAACCCTAAGAAGATCCAAACTCTCCAGGCCTAAGGTATGATCAGTCCCTCCATTGAGAAAGCAGCAGAGACACAGATGGCAGTGGGGAAAGACGATTAGGAAGAGACGGCACTGGTGGCAACCACACTAGACATCAGTGTCGTTGAGAAACTCATCTTTCAGTGAAGCAGGAGCTTGCTCTGAGTAGCAGAATTGTCAGTCTATCAACACCTATACATTATGATCATCCAGTCCTAAGAGTCTATCCTAATTTTGCTATTTGCCTTCCTGTCTAGGAGGGGTCCCCAACCCTAGCGCTGTGGACAGGTACCAGACAAAGGCCTGTTAGGAACCAGGCTGCACAGCAAGAGGTGAGTGCTGGGTGAGCAAACATCACCACCTGAGTTCTGCATCCTGTCCAATCATGGTGGCATTAGATTCTCATAGGAACTTGAACCCTACTGTGAACCACACACGCCAAGGATCTAGGATGCGCGCTCCTTACAGGAATCTTTTTTTTTTTTTTTTTTTTTTTTTTGAGACGAAGTCTCGCTCTGTTGCCCAGGCTGGAGTGCAGTGGTGAGATCTTGGCTCACTGCAACCTCTGCCTTCCAGGTTCAAGCGATTCTCCTGCCTCAGCCTCCTGAGTGACTGGGATTACAGGTGTGCGCCACGATGCTCAGCTAATTTTTGTATTATTAGTAGAGACGGGGGTTTCACCATGTTGGCCAGGCTGGTCTGAAACTCCTGACCTCAAGTGATCCACCCACCTCAGCCTCCTAAAGTGCTGGGATTACAGGCGTGAGCTGCCACACCCAGCCTCCTTATGGGAATCTAACTAATGTCGGATGATCTGAGGTGGAACAGTTTCATAGCGAAATCATCCCCCAAGCCCCAAATTGTCTTCCACGAAACCGGTCTCTGGTGCCAAAAAGGTTGGGGACCACTGCTTTAGAGCAAAAAGATCCCCTCAGTAACCATGTGCAGCATGTAGTGGTGATTTTTTAAAAATCTCTTTCCATTTATGGCAGTTTTGTTTACTGTTTTTTGAAGATTATTGTCGAGTTATTTTGTGGCTTATTCCTCAATGAAGTTATCTGGTGTTTCTTCATAATTAGATTCAGATTATGCTTCTTTGGCAGAAACATCACAGAAATAAAGCTATGTTCTCATTGCATCCTACCAGGTGGCATACCGTTTTCTTGGTCCCATTACTGAAGATATTAACTTTAATCAGTTGATTATCAGGGTAATCTCTGCCAGATTTCTTCACTGTAAAGTTACTCTTTTTATGTTTGTTTGTTTTTTGAGATGAAGTCTTGCTTTGTCATCTGGGCTGGAATGCAATGGCACCATCTCAGCTCACTACAACCTCTGCTTCCTGAGTTCAAGCGATTCTCCTTTCTCAGGCTTCCAAGTAGCTGGAATTACAGGCATGTACCACCATGCCCTGCTAATTTTTTTGTATTTTTGTAGGGAGAGGGTTTCACTATGTTGGCCAGGCTGGTCTCGAAATCCTGACCTCAAGTGATCCACTCACCTCGGCCTCCCAAAGTGCCGGGATTACAGGCTTAAGCCACTGAGCCTGGCCTTTTCTTTTTATGCTTTTAATGAACACATATTTAGGGGTGAGGTGTTTTCTTTGTTTAATTATTTTTTAATTAATTTTTTTTTTTACTATAAAGACCTGGAAAAGAAGAGTTGAGGTATTTTGAATACTATGTAATTATCCTAGTTCTCATCGAACTTTCTATTTAATTATTTATGTTATTAGGGTTTTTTGCTTGTATTTTGAGACAGAGACTTGCTCCGTCACCTAGCCTGGAGTGCAATGGCATGATCACAGCTCACTGCAGCCTTGACCTCCAAAGCTCAAGCGATCCTCTCACCTCAGCCTCCCAAGTAGCTGGAACCATAGGCACTTGCCACCATGCCCAGCTAAATTTTTAAAAATTACTTGTAGAGACAGGGACTTCCTATGTTGCCGAGGCTGATCTTGAACTCCTGCACTCAAGCAATCCGCCCACCATGTCCTCCCAAAGTGCTGGGATTGCAGATGTGAGCCACCATGCCCAGCAGTTATTTATATTATTATGAACTAATGGATGTCTATTTTATTCAATGGTTTATAATCCATTATTATCATAAGTTATTTTGATGCTCAAATCATTTCTTTTGGCTGGTGGGAGCCCTTTCCTACTGGCTCCTAAATCCCTTTTACCTGTCCTATTGTCCTCTGACCACTTTCTTGTTTTTTGGCACAAAATTTGCTTCAGTTCATCTTGTACTTTTCCTGCTTCCGCTCTGGAATCAACCATTGCTCAAAGGGATCCTGATTCCCTTCAGTGCAGAAGCCAACATCAGGGCATGAGTGTACTCATTGTTTTTGTTTGTTTGTTTTCTTTTTTTGAGACAGAGTTTGGCTCTTGTTGCCAAGGCTAGAGTGTAATGGTGTGATCTTGGCTCATGGCAACCTCTGCCTCTGGGGTTCCGGCGATTCTCCTGCCTCAGCCTCCCAAGTAGCTGGGATTACAGGCATGTGCCACTACACCTGCCTAATTTTGTATTTTTAGTAGAGATGGGGTTTCTCCATGCTGGTCAGGCTGGTCTTAAACACCCAACCTCAGGTGATCCGCCTGCCTCGGCCTACCAAAGTGCTGGGATTACAGGTGTGAGCCACCGTGCCCGACCTAGTGTGCTCATTGTTATTGGACTATTGCTGCCCCCAGGCTGAGCTACAGTATATATGTATGAATATGTTCAATAATGCATACACATATGTAGACACATATTTATATCTCTCTGTATTTGTGTACATTGAAAACCATGAGTACATTTTATGCCTCCAATTCCAATCTAACACCATAGAACTCATATAGTTTTCTTCCTTTCTATATTTGTAACTCTCTTTGCTGACAGTGAGCAAGCTGGCAATACTGGGCTCTTTGAGGTGGAGGCGGCAGTGTTAAGAAAGGTCTCTCTGAGGAAGTGACATTTAAGCTGAGACTTGAAGAAGTGAAGGTATCAGCCAGGCAGATTCTGGGGGAAGAACATTCTAGAGAGAACACAATAGTAGTTGCCATGATCCTGCAAGAAGCATGCTGGTGTGCTGGAAGAACAGCAGGTGTCTTGTGGCTGAGCGAGTAAGCAAATGATGTCAGCCAGGTAAGAGGGATAGTTCAAGTAGAACAGAGGAGAGATAATGCTTTATAAAGGATTGCTCTAACTGCAAACGTGGAAGCAGAGTCACCAGCCGGGAGACCTTCAAGAAACCAGGAAAAGTGAGGAGGATGATTGGGAAGGTGGTGAGAAATGCTCAGATTCAGGAATCATATTTTAGGGAAGCTAACAAGATGTGGCATGTGGGGTTTGAGAGGTAGGTGGTGGCACATGGTGCTATGTGTTTGTTAAATAAATAAAATAGAAAAATTGTATGCGAAGCACTTAGCACAATGTGTGACACATAATAAATGAATCATTACCACTGTGCAATGATGAATGAAGATGAAAACCTTCCCTGAGCCCCATTGACCCAATTCTGGCCCCATCTTGGCATCCTGAAATGTCACCACCTCTTGAGCAGTGCTACCCCTTTTCTACCAGAGCTCCCTCATATCCCGTCCCCACCCTTCCCAATGACTCAAAACTCCTACTTCCTCTGAGTCCTGTCCCTGCAGGGTGTGGGTTGGCATCTGATAAGCTAATTCACAATAAGGTATGGACTTCTTGCAAGATGCTCACCCTTCCCAGAAAGATTCAAATTTTTAAAAGGTGGCACCTTATTTACTCACCTCTGGGGATGTGGTAGAATCTCAGATAGTATGGCAGGGTGGTGAAGGAGGTCATGTTGTTTTGTGCAGGCCTCAAATGACACCTTATGGAGATCTGGGACCTCCTTGAGGGCGCCCAGCCCAGGGCCAGGCTGCATTCTTCTGTCTCCTGCTGCATGTTACAAACCCTGGCACTTACTGCTGCTATTTACTGCAATAATTTGATCCTGATGTGGTCAAAAGATCATCATTCTAGATTTTCTCCCCGTGGTGGGCAGGGCTTGGTACAGCAGCCATACCCCTTTGAGAGCCCCTACCGAGTACCAACTCAACCATAGAGGCCCCCATCCAGGTGGTGCTGAAGGAACTGAGAGGCAGACACCCACATAGAGCAGCAAAGTGGGTCTATCCAGGGGCCAGCAGCCTTCGAAACTGAGAGCCTCAGGGGCTGACAGCATTCCAGGCTGAAAGCCTCGAGCAGATTTTGACCCACATAGTTAGTCTCTCTGAACAGGTGATCATTATTAACAAACAGGTGTTCTGTGTTTTCTTATAACACAAAATATGCCAAGTAGGCAGCTGGTGCCCGCTTACCACTGATCACAAACAAACTAAAAAGTATTCTCCACGAGGGAGCCACGGGGGCAGGGTCAGAGAGGGTAAAGAATTGTTTTCACCTGTATGATATTTATACATTGTCCTGCTGCTTTGGAATGCCCCAAGTAGTTTTCTACTTGAGGGGCGGGGCGCGACTAGGTTTTCCTTGCCATCGTTCTTCCTAGCAGACAATATATTCAATCATACACTCAGTATTCAACAATATTCATAAACCTAACATTTCTCAACAAACCCCCACCTGTGGCATGGCTCAGAAGGGCAGTCTTCACTCATTGATGAGAATGAATGCATGAATGGAAATTTATAACCTGACACCACGGTGCTGGGTACCTCAGTTGTGTGCAAAATTGGTCTCTGTGCAAGACTGGTTTAAGAAACAAGGCCACAAAACCACGATGAGATACCATTTCTAGTCCACCAGCATGGCTATAATAAAAAAGATACATAGTAATAAGTGTTAACAAGATGTGGAGAAATTAGAGCCCTTATACATTCAGGGCTGGTGGGGATGCAAAATGATGCAGCCACTTTGGAAAACAGCTTGGTAGTTCCTAGAAAGATTAAACACAGAGTTACCAAATGAGCCAGAAACTTCACTCTTAGGTGTATTATACCCAAGAGAAATTAAAACAATAGTCCCCCGAAAAACTTGTAATGAACGTTTATAAAAGGATTTTTCATAATAGCTGAAGAGTGGAAACAACCCATATGCCCATCAACTAATTAATGGATACATAAAACCTGATATATCTATCCAATAGAGTATTATATAGCAATAAAAAGGTATGAAGTACTGATCCATTCCATGGCATGGATGAACCTTGAAAATATTGTGCTAAGTGAAAAAAACCAGACACAAAAGACCCACATATTGTATGGTTCCATTTATAGAGAATGCACAGAACACACAAATCCACAGAAACAGAATGTGGATTATAGGTTGCTGGGGCCTAAGCAGAAATGAGGACTGACTACTATTGGGTATAGAGTTTCTTTTTAGGGTGATGAATATATTTTAAAACTGATTGCACCACTCTGTGAATATACTAAAAAAAACCCCATTGAATTGCACACTTTGGTACGTGAATTGTATCTCTATAAAAGATATTTTCTTCAAAATGAAAGTAAGAAGGGAAAAAGAAAGAAAGGAAGGCAGGGAGGGAGACAGAGAGGAAGGGAAGGAAGGAGGAAGAAAGGAATAAAGAAGGAGGAAGGAGGGGCAGATGCGGTGGCTCACGCCCGTACTCTCAACACTTGGAGGCCAAGGCAGGCAGATCACTTGAGGTCAGGAGTTCGAGACCAGCCTGGCCAACATGATGAAACCCTGTCTCTACTAAAAATACAAAAGAAATTAGCTGGGCATAGTGGCGGGCACCTGTAATCCCAGCTACTCAGGAGGCTGGGGCACGAGAATTGCTTGAACCTGGGAGGTAGAGGTTGCAATGGGGCAATGAGCTGAGCTCATGCCACTCCATTCCAGCCTGGGTAACAGAGCCAGACTCAAAAAAACAAACAAACAAAAAAGGAGGAGGGAGAGGAGGATGAAAGAGGAAGAAAAAAAAAAGGAAGAGAGGGAAGGAAGAAAGGAAGGGAGGAAAGGAGGAAAGAAGGGAAGAAAGAAGGAAGGAAAAAAGGGAAGAAAAGAGAAAAGGAAGGAAGGAAGGGAGGGAAATGAAGGAAGAAAGAAAAGGAGGGAGGGAAGGAGAGAAGAAGGAAGAAGGAAAGGGAGGGAGGGAGGAAGGAAGGGAGGGAAGGAAGGAAGGGAGGAAGAGATGGAAGGAGGGAGGGAGGCAGGAAGGAAAGAAGGCAGGCAGGTAGGCAGGCCGGCCATATGGAAGAGGAAGCCAGGCCAGGTGCAGTAACTAGTTGGAAATACCCAGATCTCTGGGGACTGGTCTCACCTTCTTAGAGTGTGGACAGGGGAGAGGAAGATGAGAGATGACAAGGAACCACAGAACTCTTGTCCACCTTCCCTTAGGGAAATACTGTGCAGAATGTGCTTGGGGAACTAGGATACTGAGAAAAATGATCCCAAACGTGGCAAATAAGGTAAAAAGAAGACTATGTGTCCCTTCAGTGCACAATGGGCATTGCTGAACAGACCACTCCTGGATTGTTTCATCATCTGAGGGACACACCTTTGTTTGACTTCAGCTTTACTGTTGACTGGGGCCCAGGTTCTATAAAGTTATGTGTAATTTGTAGAATTTTGTTTGATAGAGACACAAATGATTTTTGTCTGGTAGAAAAGAAAACCCCAAAGGTGACTTTTATTGCACTGTAGGCTATTAATCAGTTTTGTCTCCAACCTAACAAACTGATTTTAGTGTGTCTTTCTTAATGGACTATATAAACCTTTTCCCTCTAATTGTCTTTTGCGCTAATATTTACCATCCTGCTGGGTCCCACATTAAAAAGTTTTATGTATCTTGAGTGTATGCTCACTTGTATAAGAGATGCATTTTTTAATGTTCTTAAAGTTCTATTTTAACAGGGAGCAGGAGTCATTTGCTTTATTTAAAAAATGATACCAATAATCATGCCTATAATTCCAGCACTTTAGAAGGGTGGATCACTTGAGGTCAGAAGTTCAATACCAGCCTGGCTAACATGGTGAAACCTCGTCTATTAAAAATACAAAAATTAGCCAGGCATAGTGGCGGGCGCCTATAATCCCAGCTACTTGGGAGGCTGAGGCAGGAGAATCGTGTGAATCTGGGAGGTGGAGGTTGCAGTGAGCAGAGATCGCACCATTGCACTCTAGGCAACAGAGTTTCAAAAAAAAAAAAAAACTCGATCTCAAAAAAAAAAAAAAAATGATGGCCTTAATCAGCATAGACTCCAGAACTTGAGCTGTAAGATAGAGACACCTGGGTGCACAAATGAGGAGTGATTGCAAAGTACTCTGGGAGCCGAAAGCAGGGGGAGACATTACAATGTTAGGACCTGAAGAAGAAGGGTTTTCCTTAAAATTTATACAAACGTGTGTGTGTGTGTGTACATTCTACACAGAAGAAGAGAGAGAAAAAGACTAAAAATCTGCAAGAATAACCATCTAGCCAGGTGTGGTGGCATGCGCCTATAGTCTCAGCTACTTGAGAGGCTGAGGCGGGAGGATTGCTTGAGGCCAGGAGTTTGAAGCTATAGTATGCCATGATCGTGCTTGTGAATAGCCACTGCCCTTCAGCTTGGGCAACATGGAAAGACCCCATCTCTTAAAAATAATAATAATAATGGGGCTGGGCGCGGTGGCTCACGCCTGTAATCTCAGCACTTTGCAAGGCTGAAGCAGGCAGATTACTTGAGGTCAAGAGTTCAAGAGCAGCCTGACCAACATGGTGAAACCCCACCTCTACTAAAAATTAGCTGGGCATGGTGGTGGGCACCTGTAATCCCAACTACTTGGGAGGCTGAGGCAGGAGAATCACTTGAACCCGAGAGTTAGAGGTTGCAGTGAGCCAAGATCGCATCATTGCACTCCAGCCTGGGGAACAAGAGCAAAATTCCATCTCAAAAATAATAATAATAATGACCAAAATTATGTTATCAATGGTTATCTGGAGGAGGTTTAAGGGAATTTTAAAGTTTTCTTCCCTGAGCTTGTCTGTATCTTCCAATTTTCCACAATAAATATGTATTACATTTGAGTTTTTTTTTTTTTAAAAGACGGGGTTTCACCATGTTGGTCAGGCTGGTCTTGAACTCCCTACCTCAGATGATCCGCCCGCCTTGGCCTCCAAAGTGCTTGGATTACAGGCATGAGCCACCATGCCTGGCCGGGTTTTTTTTCATTCTTTGAAAGAAAGCCAGCAAATAAATTTGACAAGAAACAAAATTTAAGAATAAGTCAAGATAAATGAACCCCTTATCTGAGTACACAGGGAAGTAGAGTGTCGAGAAAGTATGTTCTCCCCAGTTCGTAAATAACTAGCTGTGACAGAAACAAAAGAAGTAAAAACTGAGATTTTACTAATTGAGTTGTAGGTTGCTAAGAGGTCTTCAGATCAGTTTATAGCAGGGGTTTTCAATAGGGGGTGATTTGTTTCTCTGGAGCACATTAGGCAATGAATGGAGACATTTTTGATTGCCACCAATGGGAAAGCTGTGCTCTAGGTAGCTAATGGTGGAGGCCATGACGTGCTAAACATCCTATAATGCACAGGACAGCTTCTACAACAAAGAATTATCTGGTCCAAAATGTTAACAGTGCCACCGTTGAGAAATCATGGTTTACAGAATAAAAGCCAAAGGGAAAAAAGCAGAATCTGAGGTGTTCACCCTATTACTGTAGTTATACAGAGGCAAAGATATGGTTAAAACTATGTGCAGAGACCAAGGCAGGCAGATCAAGAGGTCAGAAGTTCGAGACCAGCCTGATCAACATGGTGAAACACTGTCCCTGCTAAAAATACAAAAATTAGCCAGGCGTGGTGGCATGCGCCTGTAATCCCAGCTACTCAGGAGGCTGAGGCAGGAGAATTGAACCTGGGAGGTAGAGGTTGCAGTGAGCTGAGATTGCACCACTGAACTCCAGCTGGGTGACAGAGCAAGACTCTGTTTCGAAAAAAACCCTAAAACAAACAAACAAAAACTATGTGCAACCCATTCTCACCTACCAAATCCTGCTCCTTGACAGTGGAGATGCCTGCCCTGCTGTCATCCCCACCCACTGGGGGATAAGAAGTGACAAACAGGGACTTTTTTTCTCTTTTCTCTCTTCTGGAATAGATTTTCTGTCTCTACCATGGACTACTATACAGCTTTCATTAAGAATAAGGTAAATCTACATATGTTGACATTGAAAGATGTCCAGAATATATTAAGTGAAAAAAAGCAAATTGTCCAATGATATGTATAGCACGATGTATTTTTGTAAAAGTAAACTGTACAAAGGGGTAAATGTGTAGGAAGCATCATTGCAGCAATCTACATTGGGGGGAAAATGGAAAACATGGCATTTTCACTGAATAGATTGAAGACATTCATTTTGTCTGTCTCTCCCAAAGCCCAACCAAAATCAGAATCAATGAACTAAAAAGGTGTAAACTCACAAAAGAAACAAAATGAAGCAGAGACAGGAAAATAGCAGATGAGAGTTTAAAACAAATTTTGCATGCCTGTAATCCCAGCTACTTGGGAGGCTGAGGCAGGAGAATCGCTTGGATCAGGGAGGCGGAGGTTGTGGTGAGCCATTGCACCATTGCACTCCAGCCTGAGCAACAAGAGTGAAACTTCATCTCAAAAAACAAAACAAACAAAACAAAACAAACAAATTTTTGGAAGGTGGAAAGCAGGTGAGTTTGGTAGAGCTGAAAATGCCTGCAGAGGGGAGTGTCAGCCAGCAGCCCAAGTACCTGTTAGCCTGTAGTCTTTGCATGAGGAAGTGCTTTCCTTTCCTCTAGATGATTGACATCCATCTAGTGGGAAAGTAACATTATGTGCTGTTCCGCTTACCCCTTACTGCTATCTGTTGGAACATTATCATAATAAGTGGACAAAGCAACAATGTGTACAAGGTGACTGGCACCCCTAAGATATGTTTCCACTGTGTGCTGCCCAACCTGCACACCTGTACAAAGGCTCTCCCCACAAGAAATAGAAAGATCTATGGACTAAAACCCAAAATGCCAAAAATTTAGTCAGAATGATGTGTTGGAGGCTGTTATGCTTTGAATGTGTTCCCCAAAGACCTTGTTTTGGAAACTTAATTTCTCAATACACAGTGTTGGGAGGTGGTATCTAATCAGAGGTGATTGGGTTGTGAGGACTCTCTTCTCTTATGAACAGATTAATGTGATTGTCACAGGGGTGAGTTCATTACTTGAATGTGAGCTTACTGTAAAATCAAGTTTGGCCTTTCCACCTTCTATCATGGATGATGGTGTCCAAAGACCCTCACTGGATGCTTGCGCCATGCTCTTGGACTTTCCAGACTCCAGAACTGTGAACCAAATACATTTATTTTCTTTATAAATTACCCAGTCTATAGTATTTTGCTATTGCAATACAAAATGGACTAAGACAGAGGTGAAATGGGCTTGAAAACAGAAGAATGACTAAGAATCCCATGTAAGAGGTGGTGAGACCACGGTGGAGATTGTGTTTTCCAAAGATAGCTACTGCAAATATCTCCCATTCCACGTGCTATTCCACAATGTGACTGTGATATTCCTCCTCTTAAGAGATAGTCTAGGTCTCCTCCCCTTGAGTTGAGGCAGGCTCGATTCAAGTGACTCATTTATAAAAATAGAATTCAGTGGAAGTGGTGGTGCATAATTCCCAAGGCTGGAACTCTTATGCTAAAACCATAAACCTCTATATGAACAGTTTCACTGCCCTGACACTGCCATATTGTAAGGAAGCTTGAAGTAGCCCATATGGAGAAACCACATGGAGAAGACCTGAGACTTCAGAAAAAGAGAGATAGATGCTTGGCCAGCTGCATGCTAATCCAGCTTCAATCATTGTTTGGCTGCAACAGCCTGAGAGATCCCAAACTAGAACCACTCAGCTGAGCTCTTCCCAAATTCTTCAGGCACAGAAAGTATGAGAGATAGCAAAATCAGTGCTTTTATTTTAATTAGTTTGGGACAACTTTTTACATAGCAATTGTAACTGGAATAACCCCTTCAGTCCCCTTTCAAATCTGGAGCAGGTGGTACCTTTTCCTGACCTTGCCAGAAGTTTGTTCTACAGAAAAATGAGTCTTAAGGATAAAAGAGGCCAGGTGTGGTGGCTCACGCCTGTAATCCCAGCACGTTGGAAGGCCAAGGTGGGTGGATCACTTGAGGTCAGGAGTTTGAGACAAGCCTGGGCAACATGGTGAAGTAGAGATGGAAATCTCTACTAAAAATACAAAAAATTAGCCAAGTGTGGTGGCAGGAGCTTGTAATCTCAACTACTCAGGAGACTGAGGCAAGAGAATTGCTTGAACCTGGAAGGTGGATGCTACAGTGAGCTGTGATTACGCCATTGCATTCCAGCCTGGGCAACAAGAGTGAAACTCTGTTAAAAAAAAAAAAAAAAAGACACTAGACATGGCTGAAGGGAGGGAGAGACATTATACTGAAAACAAGGATGATAGGTGAAAGTCTGTGTGAATCCTAGCCGCTCCTTGGCTCTAAGGATGCTGCCGGACAGGCACGTATCCTTCCACAGCAGGAGACTAGAGAATTATCCCTAGAGAAGATGCAGAAAATTAGCCTAGACATTATGGGTCAAGCCAAGTTCTCCACATAGAAATGGGAGTGTGCCTTTTTAAAAAGTTAAATCTCACTATATTTCATATCCTTACAGAAATAATGAGATGTTGCATCCATAAGACAAGAACAAGATTTTACTTTAAAACAGGAGGGACAGCCATTCTTGCACTGCTATAACGAAATACCCAATATGGGTAATTTGTAAAGAAAAGAGGTTTAATTGGCTCACAGTTCTGCAGGCTATACTGGTAGCATAGGGGCTTCTGCTTCTGGGGAGGCCTTAGGAAACTTACAATCATGGCAGTAGGTGAAGGGAAAGCAGGCACATATTTCATGGCCACATATCCCATGGCCAGAGCAAGGAGCAAGAGAGAGTTGGAGAGATGCTACACACTTTAAATAACCAGATCTCATGATAACTCACTCACTATACCGTACCAAGGGGGAAAATCAGCCCCCATGATCCAATCACTTCCCACCAGGCCCCCCTCCAACACTGGGGATTACAATTCGACATAAGCTTTGGGTGAGGACATACATCCAAACTATATCAGAGTATTTTGGTTTGGGTTTGCCCAGAAGCAGACTCTGAGACAATGCTTCCAATATAAGTAAATTTTGGCAGGTAGTCCCAGAAAATACAAGCTGAGAATTGGGGAAGTGAGATAGGGGAGTGGGGAAGCCAATGAAAGGTATGTTATCAAGCCAGTTCGTATTGTGAACAATTGAAGCTTAATCTTTCTGGGAAATTCCAAGAGATTGTGGAGACTTTGCTGCAGAGACATCCCAATCAATGGGGAAGAATCCACCAACTGCTTCCAGAAGACATTGACCTTACTTTCTTCCAGCTTGTCCTGTACTCAGGCTGAGGATGCCACTTGGAAGAAAACAGCCCTTGGGCAGACAGTCATCGATATTTATGGCAAATAGCCTTGGGCAGCATGCAGGAGCTAATGCCAAGGATTTGTGGATAGGGCAACAATGTCTGCTACAAGAAGCAATCAGAAGACAAGAAAGAGTTCTTGGAAATGAAAAATGTGAAAGCAGAAGTAAAACATTCCATAGAACATTGAGAGGGAAAAGTTAAATCCTTCAAAAGTAGGATAAAAAGAAAGAGATAAAAATAGAAAAGAAAAATGTCCGAAAGATCCAACATACAACTAATAGAAATTTCAGAAAAAGAAAATAGAGGGTACAGAAAATTGTTTTGAGACTAATTCATAAAAAATTTTTCTCACACCTGTAATCCCAGCACTTTGGGAGGCAAAACAGGCAGATGGCTTGGGGCCAGGAGTTCAAGACCAGCCTAGGAAAAATGGCAAAATCCTATGTTTACTGAAAATAATAAAAATTAGCCAGGCATGGTAGCACATATCTGTAGTCCCAGCTACTCGGAACACTGATATAGTAGGATCACCTGAGCCCAGGAGGTGGAGGTTGTAGTGAGCTGTGATTGCGCCACTGCACTCCAGCCTGGGTGACAGAGTGAGACCCTGTCTAAAAAACTTTTTTCAAGAGCATGACTTTCAGGTTGAAATAGAGTCACATCATCACAAAATTTCATACTACACAAGTTAAAGAGAACAGCCAAAGAACTTCTATAAAGACAAGAAAGGCTTTATACATAAGATCAGGAACGAGAATGGCATTGGACTTCTCCAAATACACAATGGGAGCCCAAATGTAATGGTTTCAAAAATTCTTAGAAAAAATACTTTCCAACTCTAGAATTTTCAACTCTTCTAGAATTCCAATCCAAAGTCTCAGTCCATCAAGTTTGAGGGTAGCATAAAAACATTTTCAGATATACAAGATCTCAAAAAACATACTCTCATGCACCCTTTCTGAGAAAGCTACTAGAGGATCTGCTCTACCAAAAAGAAGAGAATATCAAGAAAAAGAAAGACAGAGGACCCAGGAAACAGAGAAAGCAACACAGAAGAAAGACAGAGAGCTGTGGGTGGGCCACACAGGCAAAAAAGCTTTCTGTAATTGAGTAGGCTGGCAGGGTTCCCCAGAGCATCCTTGTGGGAAATGGAATTTATAAATGATCTGCTATGCTTGACAGTATAAACAATAGCATCCAAAGGGGTTTTACACTCCTGTTGGAGAGTTTTGAAAGAATTCATGATAGAAACATAGAAATCTAAGCAGATGTAAAAAATATTTCCCAGAGGAAGTATTAAACAAAGAAGACAATGAAATCATATGTGTCTTAGCAGCAGCGGCTCTTGCTCATGACTGAACATTGGAATCCCTTGGGGAGTGTCAAAACATCCTGATACCTGGACCCCACTTCCAGACAGCCTGGTTGACTAGATCTAGAGTGTGGACTGAGCTTTGAGATTATTTAAAGCTCCCTGGGTGGTTCAATGTGCAGTTAAAGTAGAGAACCACTGTTTGACAGGAAAACATAGTTCTATGGTTACAATAATGTAAAGAGGGGATACTGATTTAACTAGAAAATTATCATGTAACTATATGGGAATAATTGAGAGAGGGAAGACAAGTTGGTGGGGTGGTGAGTGTAAAGCATTAAATCTGCTTCCACCACAGTAGGAAGGCAGTCGATCTTGTCTAAGTTTGAGAAATCATATATTAGCTGGGTGCGGTGGCTCACGCCTGTAATCCTAGCACTTTGGGAGGCTGAGGTGGGTGGATCACCTGAGGTCAGGAGTTCAAGACCAGCCTGGCCATCATGGTGAAACCCCATCTTAAAAAAAAAAAAAAGAGAAATCATATATTAGCATCTTATTTGTAAATATGGAGGTAAGTACCAGAAGAAACAGCTGAAAGTGGCAAGTCATTTTCTTTTTCTTTTTCTTTTTTTGTTTTTTCAAGACAGGGTCTGGCTCTGTCCCCCAGGCTGGAGTGCAGTGGTGCGATCTGGGCTCACTGCAGCCTCCACCTTCTGAGTTCAAGCAATTCTCCTGCCTCAGCTTCCAGAATAGCTGGGACCACAGACACATCCCTATACCTCCATGCCTGGCTAATATTTATTTATATTTTTTAAAATTAGTAGTGGTGGGGTTTCACCATGTTGCCCAGGCTGGTCTGGAACTCCTGGCCTCAGATGATCTGCCTGCCTTGGCTTCCCAAAGTGCTGGAATTACAGGCTTGAGCCACTGTGCCTGGCCTGAAAGCGGCAAGTCATTTTCTTACAAGAGCAGGACTCAGAAGCGAATGTAATTGGGGGTTGATTACTGATTTTTTTTCTATAAGCTTTATATTATTTGACTTATTAATACCATGAACATGAATCAATTTGGTCAAAGTTGAAAAAACTTTTATAAAAGATGTAAGAAAAATTGGAAACAACCTAAATATTTATCAGTAAGAAAAGGATAATGAATGTTGATATATTCATGTAAAAGAATACCATTGTCTTGATTAGAACAAGGTAGCTGTGTACGTCCGACAGTGAAGAGATCCTTAAGACTCAGTGTGATTGGGACTAGCAAATAATAGGTGTGATGTATGTCAGCATTTATATAAAACATGTGTACACAAAATACAACTATCTATTTCCAATGGACATAGACATTTGTACAAATAAAAGCACATGGAGAAAGGTGGTGAAGAGCTAACACACAGGCTGTGGCAAGAGTGGATTCAGGTAGTGGGTAAAGATCAAAGCATGTTTTGCTCTGCTTTATTTTTTTTTCCTCAAAAAGAAAGATTTCTGTATTAGTTGCAAAATTAAATGTTAATTTGAAAAATTGAATATGCATTAGACAAAATCTGGAATGTTTCCACACTGAGCTGTTAATAATGGTTTCTTTGGGGGCGTAGACTGGGATGGTAGGCAGGGAGGGGAAATTTTCTCTTTTTACCCTGTGTTTTTCAGTCATCGTTTTTGTTTTACAAAGGTGATCATTGGGAAGACTTTTTAATAGAATGGGGTTCTGGGGTCCTGGTAGTTCTGGCCTGGTTCGAGTCTTCTGCTTCTGATTCCAGAGAAGGGAGGAGGGCCAGGGTTGCCAAGGGCTGGCTTGGCAAGGGCAGGCATCAGCTCCAGGGGGATCTGGTAGAACCAGCTGTGATGTCAGAAGGGCATGTTGACAGGGTGACTCACTTTCCAGGAGGGTGGAGATGGCTCCTCTCCTCCCTTCACAGGATCTGCCTGAGGAGCTGTCGCCTGCGGGGTGCCCTGTTTCAGCAATCCTAGAGGAGGAGTCCCTTCCAGATCAATAGAAACCAGGGACATTTTAATCCGGGCCTTTGCACAGAGTTCTCTTGTAGCCAGCCTGGAGAAGTTGTGCAAGGTTCATTGATTAGAGCAAAGGGTGAGAGGAGGGGATGGCAAAGAGTGGGGGTAGAGTCTTGAAAATGAGGCTCTGGGGACCCTTGGGCCTATGTGTGTGGGGGTTGGAGGGAGGGAAAGTTTTAGTGATCCCTTCAGCTTCTTTAGGGACCTTATATTTTCCAGGAGCTCCTAATTCTGGCCATTTTTAAAATTTGCTCCCCAGGACCACTTGTGAAATAGATGGAACTGGTATAAATATCCCCATTTTCCAGATGAGGAGACTGAGGCCCAGAGAGATTAGATTATTCATCAGTGGCTCAAGTTAGGAGCTGAGTCTAGTGTCTTCCCAGCCCAACCCATAGTCTCTCTGCTTTTTTTTTTTTTCCTCTCAGAGTATCACTCTGTTGCCCAGGCTGGAGTCCAGCGGTATGATCTTGGCTCACTGCAACCTCCGCCTCCCGGTTTAAGCGATTCTCCTGCCTCAGCCTCCCACATAGCTGAAATTACAGGCATGCACTACCACACCCAGTTAATTTTTGTATTTTTTGTAGATACGGGGTTTCGACATATTGGCCAGGCTGTTCTCGAACTCCTGACCTCAAATGATTCTCCCACCTTCGCCTCCCAAAGTGCTGGGATTACAGGCATGAGCCACTGCGCCCAGCCTCTTTTTGCCTTTTTATCAGCCAGTGTCCCTCCTGAGGGAAATAGAGAGCTAAAATTTTCTCCAAGACAACAGCCTCCCTCCTTGAGATCCACCATTTAATCAGCAGCCAGTGCTAGACTAGCAGGAACAGAGACATGCTCAGCACATGTTGGCCTCTCAGCCAGGAGCTGGTCTCTCCAAGTGAGTCCTTACCAGTGAATCCACCCACCGTTGGCTGCAGGGTGGTACCGTGCCCAGTGCCTTCTGTACATGATCTCATTTCAATCTTGACACAAGCCTGTAGTGTAGGTGGTATTATCATCACCCACGGCAAGCCTGGCCATTTGGGCAGTTTTGTAACCCGGTTTTTACATTTCTCCACTTTGCTTTGTTTTTTTTGAGACTGAGTTTCACTCTTGTTGCCCAGGCTGGAGTGCAATGGTTTGATCTCAGGTCACTGCAACTTCCACCTCCCAAGTTCAAGCGATTCTCCCACCTCAGCCTCCTGAGTAGCTGGGATTCTAGGTGCCCACCACCATGCCCGGCTAATTTTTGTTTTAGTAGAGATGGGGTTTCACCATGTTGGCCAGGCTGGTCTCGAACTCCTGACCTCAGATGATCTACCCACCTCGGCCTCCCAAAGCTCTGGGATTACAGGCATGAGCCACCACGCCCAACCCGTTTTGCTTTTTAATATCCAAGAGTAAAATGACAACAGTGACCTGGTCTTTCTTGATTTCTGATTGGCTCTGTTCATTCAGCACCTGTTTATTGGGCACTTGGTCTTTGCTGCCCTCTCTTCAGCATGGTGATAATACAGTGCACAACACAGATGGCATCCCTGACTTCAAGGAGCTTTTGGCCTCCTGCAGGTTGGGGTGGGACAGAGAGACCGTGAAGCTGTTATCACTTTTGTTCTTCATAACATACCGGCGAGGAGAAGATGGGAGGTACAGGTGATCTTCTCTAAGGTCACGCAGAAAGTGGCTGGCAGAGGACTAGAGTCTTCTGTAGCCAAAATGGAAACAAGAGGAATCACAGGCAAGAAGGAAGGGGACACCTGAGAGTGACACAAAGTCCTGAGTTTTTAACACACAATGGTCAGAGAATTCTAGATGCCAGCCAGCATCCTTCCACATGGTCGTCATTTTATCTCATTCTGTTCACAACCATACAGAGGAAGTAGGCAATGCTTCTTCATTGAAGAAAGGCTCAGAAAAGCTTGTTCAGGTCACACAGCTAGGAAATGTAAGAGAGAGGGAGATAGAAGAGAGAGGAGACTCCACACCCAGTTTCCTTCCTCGCTCTGTCATTCGGTGAAGCTCAGAGGAAGGGGGATGAAGCCAAGATTAAAAGGGATTCTGGGCCAGGCACTGTGGCTCACGCCTGTAATCCCAGCACTTTGGGAGGCTGAAGTAGGCAGATTGCTTGAGGCCAGGAGTTCGAGACCAGCCAGGCCAATATGGTGAAACCCTGTCTCTACTAAAAATACAAAAAATTAGTCAGGTATGGTGGTGCATGTCTAT
>PVKP010009223.1:16637-69320 GCA_004027715.1 Plecturocebus donacophilus | reverse complement strand
GGAAGGGAAGGGAAGGAGAGGGAAGGGCAGAGGAAGGGGAGGGAAGGGGAGGGAAGGGGAGAGGGAGAGAAGAGAGGGAGGGAGGGAAGGGAGGAGAAGGAAGGAAGGAGAAAGCAAGCAAGAGAAATAAAGAGAAAGAAAAGAAAGAAAAAAGGAGAAAAAAGAAAAATTAACAAAAAAGCAAGTGACCAAAGCAAGCAGGGCAGCCAGACCTGATCAAAACAACCCCTCAGTTTTGGTGACAGTGACTATTCACTGCTTCCCAATCTCATCCTTCCCTTCCTTCCTAGTAACAGAATTCTGGAAATGTGTCTAGCTGGAAAATTCCTGTATTAGTTAGCTATTGCTGTGTAACAAATGAGGACAACACTTAACAGCTAAAAACAAAACAAAAAAGTTTGACATCTCACATTTTCAGCGGGTTCTCTGACTCAGGTCTCTTGTGAGATTGCACTGAGATTCTTTCAAGGGCTGCTGTCATCTGAAGGTTAATCTAGGGAAGGAGCTTCTTCCCAAGCTCACTTGGGATAAGACCGTTGCACCGAGGGCCTCAGGTCCTCGCTAGCTGTTGACCAGAGGCATCAGTTTTTTTCTTTTTTCTTTGAGACACAGTCTCGCTCTGTTGCCCAGGCTGGAGTGCAGCGGCACAATCTCAGCTCACTGCAACCTTCGCCTCCTGGGTTCAAGTGATTCTCCTGCCTCAGCCTCCCGAGTAGCTGGGAGTACAGGCGTGCACCACAACACTGGCTAATTTTTGTATTTTTAGTAGAGACAAGGTTTTACCATGTTGGTCAGGCTGGTCTCGAACTCCTGACCTCAAGTGATCCACTCGCCTCAGCCTCCCAAAGTGCTGGGATTACAGGCCTGAGCCACCACGCCCAGTAGAGGCACCAGTTTCTTGCCATGTGGCCTTTCCAGAGAGCACCTCACAACATGGTGGCTGATTTTCCTCGGAGCAAGAGAAGATACCCAGCTCGGAACCACCATCGATTTGAAACCTAATCTCAGAAGGGACATCCCACCACTTTTGCCATGGATGTTGATGTGGTTTGGCTGTGTCAACACCCAAATCTCAATTTGAATGGTATCTCTTAGAATTCCTCTGTGTTGTGGGAGGACCCAGGCAGAGGTAACTGAATCATCCTGTGAATATGAGTAAGTCTCACAAGATCTGATGGGTTCATCAGGGGTTTCCACTTTTGCTTCTTCCTCGTTTTTCTCTTGCTGCGGCCATGAAAATAGTGCCTTTCACCTCCTGCCATGATTCCGAGGCCTCCCCAGCCATGTGGAACTGTGAGTCCAATTAAATCTCTTTTTCTTCCCAGTCTTGGGTCTGTCTTTATCAGCAGTGTGAAAACAGACTAATGCAGATGTTATCGCAGCTACACATGGTTATGTGACTAAATTCTATTCTTTTTTTTTTTTTTTTTTTGAGACAAAGTCTCACTGTCGCGCAGGCTGGAGTGCAGCGGTGCAATCTCGGCTCACTGCAACCTCTGCCTCCCAGGTTCAAGCAATTCTCCTGCCTGAGCCTCCCAAGTAGCTGGGACTACAGGTGTGTGGCACCATGTCTGGCTAATTTTTCATATTTTTAGTAGAGACAGTGTTTCCTCATGTTGGCTAGGCTGGTCCTGACCTCGTGATCCACCCGCCTTGGATTCCCAAAGTGCCGGGATTACAGGTGTGCCTCAGATTCCCAAAGTGCTGGGATTACAGGTGTGCCTCGGATTCCCAAAGTGCTGGGATTACAGGTGTGACTCACCATGCCCAGCCTAAATTCTATTCTTCTATCCATAGTCTCTTGGTTACAATAGACTACAAATACAAATACAAATGTTCCCCCTTTCTCACAAGGGGGAAGATGCTAGAATAGGGATTAATGGGGACTTTGGGGAGGAGGAAGGGCCTTTTTTTTTTCTTGAGACAGGGTCTCACTCTGTCACTCAGGCTGGAGTACAGTGGTGTGATCACAGCTTACTGTAGGCTTGAACTCCTGGACTCAAGTGATCCTCCCACCTCAGCCTCCCAAGTATCTGAGACTACAGGTATGTACCACCATGCTCAGCTAATTTTGAACATTTTTGTAGTGACAGAGTCTCACTATGTTGCTCAGGCTCGTCTCGAACTCCTGGGCCCAAGTATTCCTCCCACCTTGGCCTCCCAAAGTGTGAGCCACTGCGTCCAGTGATATTGGGACCATTTTTGAGGCTACCTACCACAGCTACCTTTCCCAGATGTTCTTGGCATGACCAAGTGTTTTATTTTTTATTTTATTAATTTTATTATTATTATTTGGAGACAGAGTTTCGCTCTTGTTGCCCAGGCTGGAGTGCAATGGCACAATCTCGGCTCACCACAACCTCCCTCTCCTGGGTTCAAGCGATTCTCTTTCCTCAGCCTCCCAAGTAGCTGGGATTACAGGTGTGAGCCACCATGCCCAGCTCATTTTGTATTTTTAGTAGAAATGGAGTTTCTCCATATTGGTCAGGTTGGTCTCGAACTCCTGACTTCAGGTGATCTGCCCACCTTGGCCTCCCAAAGTGCTGGGATTACAGGTGTGAGCTACCATGCCCGGCCTATTTTTAATTTTTTTTAGAGATGGGGTCTCACTCTGTCACCCAGGCTGGAGTGTAGTGGTATAATCATGGCTCACTGTAGCCTGGAAGCACAGGCCTGTACCACCATGCCCTGCTAATTTTTATTTTTTGTAGCTAGTATGCCACTATATTGCCCAGGCTGGTCTTGAACTCTTGGCCTCTAATGATCTGCCCCCCCCATTTCATCTACCGAATTCAGACCTCTGTTACTCTCAGTTGAACCTAACTATAAACATTTCAATATTACTGTCCCTCTCCATCGTACAGAAGAAAGTAGAGGTTCCAGCTAGGTGTGGTTGCTTGTGCCTATAATCCCAACACTTTGGGAGGCTGAGGTGGGTAGATCATTTGAGGTCAGGAGTTCGAGACCAGCCTGACTAACATGGCAAAACCCTGTTTCTACCAAAAATAGCAAATTTAGCTGGGCATAGTGGTGTACGCCTATAGTCCCAGCTACTCCAGAGGGGGAAGCATGAGAATCACTTGAACCCGGGAGGCAGAGGTTGCAGTGAGCCGAGATTGCACCACTGCACTCCACCCTGAGCGACACAGCAAGACTCCATCTCAAAAAAAGAAAAGAAAACCGAGGTTCCTAGGTACATAAGACTTACCCAAGGTCAGAAGCAAGTTACTGGTTGAGGCTGAACTTGACTTCTAATTTGTTACAAACTGCATCTTTCCTCCAATGCTTCTATTTTTTTTTTTTTTTTTTTTCCTTTTTTGAGACAGCCTCTTCCAATGCTTCTAGAAAGAGATCTGTGGGAGGGGTGAGTGGTGTCAGCCAGAGTTCCTGCCTTATCTTTTAGATAATTTTTACCATGTGAAGTCAAATGGGAGACAGGGGTGCTATGTGACGGCACCCCAGCAAAGCAGTCCCTTTGCTACGCCAGGGAGATTTTATGACTGGTTTTATTTATCAGGCTGCCTGTCTCTCCTGTGGGGACACTCAGCAAGGAACATTGTGGACCGGGAAATTGTTGGTTTGGGAAACGTTCCCAATCTTAGCATAAGTGATAGGGAAGGCTAGAGTGAAAGGGCAGCGTGTCGGAATAACGGCGTGTCTGGGAAGGATCTGGGCTGCGTCTGAAGGGGGCGGCGCTGCTGTGGACTGAAGACTTCGCAGAGCAAGGCCATTAGCAGTGCTCTTCTGGAGGAGGGACAGGCAGACTAAACAGTCCCAACGCATGAGGCCATCTCCTTCTGGGGACGATCTTAATCAGATCCCCACAGGAGGATGCTGGAAGTTCTTGTTGAGATGGGTCATTCCCTAACCAGGAAACTCCAGTTCAGTCCCTAGGACCCACTAGACAAGCTCACCTTCCATTCGGGTGAAGTGATGCTTGTCACCTCAACTTCTCTGCAGGCTTTTTCCTGTTTAAAAACCTGCTTCTTTCATTCACTCACCCTAACCTACAGCAGTCCCTTGAGATAGGAACATTAACCTGGTTATTATACTCACCTGGATGAAAGAAGAATGTTACCAGCTCATCAATTCGCTGTAAGTCAAAGAACGTCTCTCAAGGATCCCAAAAGGCTTTTGCAGATGAAGCTGAACATTTCCATTTCACTCTTAGCACTGGTCTATGATGACTATGTACCAGCAGACTCTTTTTTCCCAGACTGCAGGGTCTTTCCTGTAGCCAAATATTCCCTATAATCATTTGGGCTTTTATGGTGGCAGGTGTCAGAAATGTAATTCAAATTAGGATAAGCAAAAGCGGGAGATGTATGGATTTCTGGAATGGGAAGGGATGGGGTGGATCTAGCGTTGGGCACGTATGGAGCCTTCTATAGCTGCCTTCCATATGCTCCCTCGAACTGGGTTGTCCTCCTTCCCTCCTCCTGCAAATGGCTTCCTGCTGTGGACTGGAAGATGGTGGCCAGCAAGCCCAAACCTTGTTCTTCAGCACAGTGGCCCAAACAGACAAGAGGATCTTCCCCGTGATTGAGCCATCTGGGTCACATGCTCATCCCAGGGCAAGGGAGCTCTCTGATCACTGTCCTGCGTCCTGCGCCCACCTCCTGCAGCTGGGGGGAGGGTGCTGTGAATGGCAGGCTCCACCTGAATTCATTATTAGAGAAGATCAGCTTAAAGAAGTGAGGTGCTTCCAGAAAACAGTAGCTCATTTCTACTTCAGTCCAACATGGCACATAGGCGGATGAAGGTTTCTCTGTGCATGTTTGCAAAACCAAGTACCCTGCAGCTGTAGGTGGAGTTCCCACTGCAGTGCCGCTCCTGAAGCTGGTGTGGGGTCCTTCCCACCCTTCTTGCCCATCCTGTCTTCTGTCTTCCTGACCCTCTCCACCCACTTTCCTGTTTTTCTTTTTTCCTTTCTTCTTTCTTTCCTTTTCTGCTGTCATTCTTTCTTCCTTTCTTTCCTTTTTCTCCCTTCCCTTCCCTTTCCTTCTTTGCTTCCTTCCTTCCCTTTCCTTTCCTTCTCTTCCTTCCTTCTCCTTCCTTCCTTTTCTTTCTCCTTCCTTCCTTCCCTCTGTCATTCCTTCCTTCCTTTCTTTCCTTCCTTTCTTTTTTTTTTAAATTCAGGATCTTGCTTTGTTACCCAGGCTGGAGTGCAGTGACACAATCATAACTCACTGCAGCCTCAACCTCCTGGGCTCAAACGATCCTCCCTCCTCAGCCTCCCAAGTCCTGGGACCATAGCCACGCACCACCTGGCTATTTCCAACCTGCTTTTGTGTGAATGAGGATCTTAACTGCCCACTAATAATGTTCCTGGGAAAAACCCTGCTATTCTCCCTCCAGAACATACCCAGGGGTGGGCCGTCTCTGTCGTGGGAGTTCCCTCTCTGGTCCTCACTCAGCCCTCTGACAGCTGCCCTTGCTGCACTCTGAAGACGGAAGAGCTGCTAGTAAGCTGGGTTGCCAATTCCAGACGACATTGGACCTTTCAACCTGAGCAGGCTGAGTGGCAGCTGAGTGCAGAGTCACAGCTGGATGTTGACAGTTCTTGGCCACCAAGAGGGAAAGAGAGAAATGCAGGTGGGTTCCTGGACGAAGGAGCAGTTGGATCTGGTCAGTTTGATGCCTCCCAGTGCTGGCTGAGGAGACACTGGATGGGTAAGCACCTTATGATTTTGTCTCTAAACTGCATGGGCCATAAAACAAAGCTCCCCCTTGTCAAGGAGTTTGAGCTGCACATCCATGACCCTGCACATCGTGTCTGTTCACAGCAACCTCAGCGTGGCCAGGAGTCCAGGGCAGGAAAAGGTGCTGGGGCTACCTAATGACCACCAGAGGCCTCCAGGCTTGGCTCCACCATGACGATAGGAAGTTGATCAATATCTTGATCAATATCTGTGGCTGGGAACTCTTGCTCTCTCCCTGCTGTGGAGGCCAGCGCACTGCTCCTAAGACAGTAGAAGTCTGTGCCTTAGAACCGGGGTGCCCAACACTGGGGGCCATGGACCAGTAAGCATTTCATGGCCTAGTGGGAACCAGGTCACACAGCAGGAGGTGAGTGGCAGGCGAGTGAGCATCTGCCTGAGCTCTGTGTCCTCTCAGATCAGTGGTGACATTAGATTCCCACAGGAGCATAAACTCTATTTTGACTCGCACATGTGAGGGATGTAGGTTGTGCACCTCTTATGAGAATCTAACGTCTGATGATCTGAAGTGGAAGAGTTTCATCCCGAAACCATCCCCCTCCCCACGCCCCCATCCCATCTGTGGAAAAATTGTCTTCTACAAAACTGGTCCTTGGTGCCAAAAAGTTGGGGACCGCTGCCTTAGAGAGGAGCCGAATGAGCCCTCCTAACATACAGAGGGCATTGTATCATGTTCCAGAATCAGGATGGCCTCAGGGGTCCATCTTATCCCATTTCTTTCTATCTTCATCCCTCCTTCCCTCCCTTCTTTCCTTCCTTACTTCCAAACTGAGATCTCACTATGTTACTCAGTCTCCAACTCCGGGCCTCAAGGGATCTTCCCTCCTCACTCAGCCTCCTAAGTAGCTGGTACTACAGGTACATGCCGCTGTGCTTGGCTAACTTTTTTTTTTTTTGAGACAGAGTCTCTCTCTGTCACCCAGGCTGGAGTGCAATGGTGCAATCTTGGCTCGCTGCAACTGCCTCCTGGGTTCAAGTAATTCTCCTGCCTCAGACTCCCGAGTAGCTGGGGTTACAGGCACCCGCCACCACGCCTGGCTAATTTTTGTATTTTTAGTAGAGATGGGGTTTCACCATGTTGGTCAGGCTGGTCTCGAACTCCTGACCTCGTGATCTGCCCACCTTGGCCTCCCAGAGTGCTAGGATTGCGGGCGTGAGCCACTGCTCCTGGCTATGCTTGGCTAATTTTTAAATTTTTAGTAGAGGTGGGTCTCTTGCTATGTTGCCCAGTCTGGTTTCAAACACCTGGGCTCAAGTAATCCTCCCGCCTTGGCTTCCCAAAGTGCTGGGATTACAGGCTTGAGCCACTGCACCTGGCTTCTTTCATGGGGGCCTCCCAAACCCTGTTAGGCCATCAGCCTGGTATTCCAAAGATGGGTCCCCAGACCCCCTTAGCCACCTTTCTTAAGGGTTGTCTGTGATGACCATCACAGTCAAGGCCATCATTTTCTGTCTAGCCACCCTCCCTTCTGCTGCACATGCTGCCCTATTTTCTTGGTCATCTCACCTATCTGGAGCCAAAGGACCTAGTGATGGGGAGTGGGTCCTCAATGCCACACGTCACTTCCTGGCAGACACCAGAAAGGGGCTGCAGGTCCATGTGTGCCCAGGTGCTTATTTGAAACCCTCCTTTGCCCTGTGTTTCCACTGGTCCATTTTTGAGTTAAGTCATGGCTACATTAAAAAGCTTTGGGTTGTTTTTTTGTTTGTTGTTACGAGATGGGGTTCTCACTCTGTCACTCTGGCTGGAGTACACAGCGATCACAGCTCACTGCAGCCTCAACCTCCTAGTCCCAAGCAATCCTCCTGCCCGAGCCTCCTGAATAGCTGAGACTACAGGCATGCATCACCACACTTGGATAATTTTTGTAATTTTTTGGTAGAGACAGGGTCTCGCCATGTTGTCCAGGCTGGTCTCAAACTCCTGGCCTCAAGTGATCCTCCCGCCTCGGCCTCCCAAAGTGTTGGGACTACAGGTGTGAGCCACTCCACCTGGCCAAGAGTCCCTTTTTTAAAAAAGATGTTTACCTGTTTTTCTCCTGGTTTTTGCTTCTGGAGTCCAGGGGAAGCAGAAGAGAGGGCCAGGTCCTTCTAAGTCCCAGTGCAAGCTCTCTTCCCTGCGGAAGGGAACTGCTCCCAGAATTGAGCATATTGGTCTATTTTTGCAGGAGAGCTGGCTGCCCCATGCCAAGGTTTCTTACCGCAAATAGAACTTCTGGAAGGGCCCACTGGTTTCCTCTGGGTATTCAGATACCTCTTCACATTTTCTTTGGCTTTCCTGCCCTACCCCCAAAAGGAAATATTTGGAAGCTCTTCTGTTGTATAGCCATTGGTACTTTCTGAGGCTCTCCAGGGGGACTCCTCCTGGGTGGCAGTAAGTCAAGCCCCATTCCTCAGCTCTGGCCCCTGGTACACCTCTCTGACATGCCCAGGAAGTTGAGCCAGAAGCCCCTGGGGTAGCCAGAAGGCCTGTCTGAATTCCACACAGTGGGCTCAACCCCCTGAAACAGTAAAACAGACAAACCACCAATGCCCACTGTCAGCGTCCCTGTCCCTCAGACTCCCTGGACTTTTAAGTGCCTCTGGACCTCACCTGTCATTCCGGACAGGATTTGGGAATTGGGCTTGTGTCACCCTAAGAGCCATGGGCACAGTGATACATAACCCAGGCCCCTACAACGGGATGTCTGCATGTCTCAGTGCTCAGGACACAATTGCTAAGAGTCAAATTACAACAGGTGGGGGAAAAAAGGCAAGACCACCTCACCAGCTTGACGGGGACTGTCAACCAGGCAAGAGCCTCATGCACCCAAAACTGGCTTTGATGTGTCAGAGTCCAAGGTTGGGAGGGGCAGAGGAAAGCCACTCCTCACAGCACTCAATACAGAGCTTTGGAAGATTCCAGAATACCACAACACCCAACCATTTGCAGGGCTCCCACCTTATGTAAGTGTCTCAACTCTCTCTCTCTCCCCCCCCCCCCCCCCCCCCTCTCTCTCTCAGCCTGTGCCTCTCTTAGCCTGTGTGGCAGCTAAAGCTCCATCTCTAACAGACAGACTGGGTTCGAGTTTCAGTTCTTTCACTTACTAGCTGTGGGACCTTAGGTGGTTGTTTCTAAACTGCTCTAAGGGCCAGTCTTGGTGGCTCATGCCTATAATCCCAGCACTTTGGGAGGCCGAAGCAGGCAGATCACAAGGTCAGAAGTTCAAGACCAGCCTGGCTAACATGGTGAAACCCTGTCTCTACTAAAAATACAAAAATTAGCCAGATGTGGTGGTGAGCTTCTGTCATCCCAGCTCCTTGGGTGACTGAGGCAGAAGAATCACTTGAACCTGGGAGGCAGAAGTTGAGGCAAGATTGCGCCCCTGCACTCCAGCCTGGGCGACAGAGCGAGACTTCGTCTCGAAAAATAAGTAAATAAACAAACTGTTCTAAGCCTTCATTTCCCTTCTGGAGGGAACAACAGGGATATTAATAATAACGTGCCCAGGACATCATAAGCCTTGTTATGAAGAACAAGGGTCTATGAGGGCTAGACCTCTTAACATGAGGGACAGAGGGGCATTTTCCACGTGGTCACATTATCCAAACTAAAGACTCGATTGAGTTAAGAGATGCCCACTCTTCGTGTAGACAGGAGATGGAAGTGACATTTCCCTTGGACTGCCCCCAGCGGGCAGATTTGGTAATAAACAAGCGTGGTACATTTCCCCTTTCAGCTGACGTAGCTTTCTGCAGACGTAGCTTTTCTGCTCCTAAACTTGTGCAGACACTAGAGTCACCTAAAGGGCTTGTTTCCATCCAGGCCCTGGCCCTGGAGTTCCTGACTTAGTGGGACTGGAGTGGGGCCCAAGAATGTGCATTTCTGGCAAGGTCTCAGGTGAGGCTGATGCTGCCCAACTGAGGCCGCACGCTGGGAACAAGGAGCTTCGAAGCCTGGTGACCAGGTTCCGTGTCTGTTTCTTCCTGGGGCGAAATCCCTTGTCGCTGTGAGCCCCGACAGCCCCCTTGTAATTGAAATGTTTAGGGCTGGGCGAGATGACTCACACCTGTAATCCCAGGTGGACCATAAGCCCACCTATCTACCCACTACCTAGATTCGGTAATTATTATTTTCTGTATTGATTTCATCTCACTCTGTGGAGGTTAAAGGTAAGTTAGACCTTAGACACGTCACCAAGTACAATGAACAAATTTCAGTATCATCTAATAGCCTGTACACATTCCAATATTCTCAGTTGTCCCAATATATAAAAATACATTTCGCCATGCACAGTGGCTCACATCTGTAATCTTAACACTTTGAGAGGATGAGGTGGGAGGATCACTTGGGCCAGGAGTTCAAGACCAGCCTAGGCAACATGGCATGACCGCATCTATACAAAACTTTAAAAAATAACCTGGGTGTGGTGACACGCACCTGTGGTCCCAGCTACTTGAGAGGTTGAGAAGGGAGGATTGCTGGAGTCTGGGAGTTCGAGACTGCAGTAAGCGATGATTGTGCCACTGCACTCCTGCCTGGGCAACAGAGTGAGCCCTCATCTCTTGAAAAAAGAAAAAAAGCCAGTCATGGTGGCTCATGCCGGTAATCCCAGCATTTCGGGTGGCTGAGGTGGGCGGATCACCTGAGGTCAGAAGTTTGAAACTAGCCGGGCCAACATGGTGAAACCCCGTCTCTACTAAAAATACAAAAATTAGCTGAGTGTGGTAGCACATGCACCTGTAATCCAAGCTACTCAGTAGGCTGAGGCAGGAGAATCACCTGAGCCCGGGAGGTGGAGGGTGCAGTGACCTGAGGAGATTGTGCCATTGCACTCCAGCCTAGGTGACAAGAGCAAGACTCTGTCTCAAAAAAAAAAAAAAAAAAAAAAAAAAAAACAGAAAGAAAGAAAGAAAAAAATGATTGGCTGGCTTGCGAGGTGGGTGTTTTAAATGCTGTGTTGCAGGATCTGTAGTCCTCTGGCTGGTGAGTAAATTGGAAAACTGTTTGGACACATGTATAAAGAGCCTTTGAAATGTTCCTGCTTCCTGGTGCTGCAATCCCCCTTCCTGGAAGCTATCTGTTAAGAATAATCTAAGAGATGCTGCCTGTGGCACGCAGAAATAGAAAGTTGCAAGTATGTGTGTAACTCTATTTCTAGAGCTATAGATGGACAGACTGGGAAGAGGGGAGATTCTGGCCCCAAGCAGGTGAACTGACTCCAGATAGATGATCCTGGCGACCCTCAGTTTCTGGGCACCCCCACCTCCTTCCATCTTTATCTCCCTTCCCGTGATGTCCTTCGTCTGGATGACAGTATCAAATTGTGGTTAGACAGATGGGTGTTGCAGTCAGACATGCTGGGGCTTGAATTCCAGCTCTTCCACTGATCCTGACCTCCAGTGCACATCACTGAACCCACCTTAACCTCAGTTCATCTTCACATGGGGATAATAGTGCCTAAACGTCAAAAGGGTATACAATGCTTCTCAAAGAGTGAGCTCCAATACACAGTTCCTACCTACTGTTATCAGAAAAAAACACCACAGCGGCGTGGAGAAGAAAACTCACTTTCAGAAAGCAGGGGTGACACACCAGAGGGCGAGTTTGTTTTAAAATGGAAAGTTCTTGAGAGCAGGGTGTGCGTGTTTTCCAGGAGGAGGCTGTGGGTGCTTTCCAGTGTAAGTCAACAATGGCAGGAATCCGGGAAAACGCCTTGGGGAGCACTTACTACCCGTGGGTGCTTTCTGTTCTCCCCCTGGTTTAGTCCCATCTAGTCTGACAGCTGAGGAAACTGAGGCTGGGAGCTGGACAGCATCCTTGGACTCACACCGCCAGGGAGCAGCAGAGCAAGCTCCCACCTCAAATCTGAGCAATCACCCAGCCCAGATGCTGATCAGCGTAGCGTGCTGCCTCTAATGTGTGGTTTCCTCAACACTGTTACTAATGGAAACTCTTTCAGGATGCCACTGGCCAAAGCAGGAATGAGCAAATGGAAAAGGGAGACAATGAGGTCTCTGAGGCTCTGCGAGGTGGGTGCTCCCATCACACCACCCAATCAGGATTCGAAGGACTTGCTGATTCACACACACGCGGACAATGGGGAATTATGAAGCCTTGTAAAAACAGCAGAAACACCCAACAGACCCTCCATTTTTTTCTTAGTTAGACCCAGCCTCCAAAACTAGGGCAAAAGCCTAAGCTTTGCTGAGTCACAACCATTTATCAAGGTAATCTGTAGGCACAGCACTTGAGATGCTATGTAATTTTACCCCATTCAACAAATGCAGGACAACCTACTGGAGCAGCTTAGTCCTTCCTAAGTAACAAGAAGGACTTCAAATTCTCAGATTCTGGGTTATTAGGAATAAGAAGAGGCTGTGCAAACTAGACCACAGCGTGCAGAGAAGAGATGTGTAAAGAGATTTAACTGTCCTCCCTACCCATACCCACAACCAGGGAACCGCATTCAATCTAATTGGGTGTTTTTGGCAGTCTGGCTGTTGCCTGCTTACCAAGGCCTGCCAGGAACCAAGACTCCACTGCCCAGGCTTAGACACAGGCAAGGACACCTGAGTGGAAGAATTCTGTCCCCCTACCCTTCCTCCTGCAGGAAGAGGATGGCATCAAAAGGCGGGTAACTGGTTCTCCGATTGGTATAGGAAATATGGCAAGATGTTTCCACGGAGAAGTTGCACGGGCCTGGCACAAGTGCCTATGGCTTCCCTCTGCTCAAGTCCACACTTGCACACACAGGCAAGGTTCCTTGGCTGCAAGCTTTCTGGTTTAGCATTTTCTCATGTTCTCAAGCTTAAAAAAATCACCATGAAGATTCACTCTTTTCTTATTTTCTCTTTTTTTTTCCTTAGAGGTGCTTTTGTGTAAAAGAGGATTCACTCTTTTCTTATGAATGCACATTTAAGTTCCCCAGCCAAAAAAGAAAAAAAAAAGGTGCTTACTTGTTCTCCTTTTTTGACAAGAATTATCTTGTCTAAAACATTTTTTTTTTTTTTGAGATGGAGTCTCTGTCACCCAGGCTGGAGTGCAGCGGTGGGATCTCAGCTCACTGCAACTTCCGCCTCCCGGGTTCAAGTGATTCTCCTGCCTCAGCCTCCCGAGTAGCTGGGACCACGGGCACATACCATCATGCCTAGTTAATGTCTTTTTGTATTTTTTTAGAAATGAGATTTCGCCCTGTTGGCCAGGCTGGTCTCAAACTCCTGACCTCAAGTGATTCACCCGCCTCAGCCTCCTCACAAAGTGATGAGATTACAGGGGTGAGCCAGTCTAAAACATTTCCATTTAAAAAGACCCTCAGCTTGAATGTGCAGTGTTTTCACCAAGCCCAGTCAGCATCAAGAGCTTTCTGAAGTTCAAGTTCACAGCACGACTAGAAAAAGCAGGCAGCTGAATACAAATAGAACTGCTGTTTGCAAGGATCAGGCAACTTGGAGGAGAGGATGGCTCACAACCAGGAGAGAAACAAACTGGCCTCCAGGTGTCCTATTTCCCCTCCTCGGCAAAATCAGACGCATTGATTTACTCCATGAATCATTTGGGGGAAAAAGATTTCAGCTGAACTCATGAGATATTTTAAAAAGTAGCCAAAAAGATTGAACTATTTTTAATACTCACTGGTTTCCCAGGTCTGGAAAGGGTGGTTTGGCGTTGCCTCAGCAGTAACCAAGTGTCATAGCATTTTCTTTTCAGTGTCAAGAGGAGTGTTGCAAAATGGTCCAAGTGAGAACACAGGAACGATGAGACTCTCTCGGTGCTGCTGTTCAGTAATAATGATGCACACATTAAAAACACACGCACTCGGCCGGGCGTGGTGGTTCATGCCTGGAATCCCAGCGCTTTGGGAGGCCAAGGCAGGTGTATCACTTCAGCCCAGGAGTTCGAGACCAGCCTGGGAAACATAGCAAAACCCTGGCTTTACTTTTTTTCTTTTTTTTTTTTTTGAGACAGAGTCTCACTCCGTCTCCCAGGGGTAGGGTTAGGGTTGGGGTAGGATTAGGGGTAGGGGTAGGGGTCACTGTAACCTCCGCCTCTCGGGTTCAAATGATTCTCCTGCCTCAGCCTCCCGAGTAGCTGGGATTCCAAGCATGCGCCACCATGCCCAGTTAATTTTTGTATCTTTAGTAAAGACAGGGTTTCACCATGTTGGTCAGGCTGGTCTTGAACTCCTGACCTCATGATCCACCCACCTTAGCCTCCCAAAGTGCTGGGATTACAGGCATGAGCCACCATGTCCAGCCTCCATCTTTACTAAAAAGTACAAAAATTAGCTGGGTGTGGTGGTGGACGCCTGTAATCCCAGCTACTTGTGAGGCTGAGGCAGAAGAATTGCTTGAACCTGTGAGGCAGAGGTTGCAGTGAGCTGAAATCATGTCACTGCACTCCAGCCTGGGTGGGACAGCAAGGCTACGTCTCAAAAAATAAAACAAAACAAAAATTAGCTGAGTGCAGTGGCATGTGACTGTAATTCCAGCTACTTGGGAGGCTTCCTGAAGCAGGAGGATCACTTGAGCCAGGGAGGCAGAGGCTGCAGTGAGCTGAGATTGTGCCACTGCACTCCAGCCTGGGTGAACCATTAATGTAGTGTTTGCATATATATAAAATGTATAATGATTACATCAGGGTAATTAGCATATCCATCACCTCATTATATTACACATGTAATTACAATATGACTCTGTCCCAAAACAAATAAATAAAAACATACATTCAGGAATATAAACTAGCATAGCCGCTATGGAGAACAGCTTGGAGACTCCTCAAAACACTACAAATAGCACATCATATGATCCAGGCCAGGCATGGTGGCTCACACCTATAATCCCAGCACTTTGGGAGGCCGAGGCAGGAGGATCACTGGAGCACAGGAGTTCAAGACCAGCCTGGCCAACATGGTGAAACTGTGTCTCCACTAAAAAAAAAAAAAAAAAAAAAAAAAAATTAGCTGGACATGGTGGCATGTGCCTGCAATCCCAGCTACTCAGGAGGCTGAGGCAGGAGAATCACTTCCCAGAAGGTGGGGTTGCTATAAGCTGAGATCACACCACTATACTCCATCCTGGGTGACAGAGCAAGACTCCATCTCAAAAAAAAAAAAAACAAGTCTGGGCATGGTGGCTCATGCCTGTAATCCCAACACTTTGGGAGGCTGAGGCAGACAAATCACTTGAAGCAAGGAGTTTGAGACCAGCCTGGCCAACATGGTGAAACCCTGTCTCTACTAAAAATACAAAAAACTAGCTGGGTGTGGTGGTGCGTGCCTGTAATCTCAGCTACTCAGGAGGCTGAGGCAGGATAATTGCTTGAACCCGGGAGAAGGATGTTTGTTGCAGTGAGCTAAGATTGGGCACTGCACTCCAGCCTGGGCAACAGAGCAAGACTGTCCCCTCACCAAAAAAACAAAAGAAAAAAACATTACTATGTACTCCATGAGCATGTGAAATTATTATCTGTCAATGAAAATAAATAAAATGAAACACACACACTCCCTCAAGATCCATGTTTATAATTAGGTAAACAGAATTTTGACCAGAGCACCAAAACAATTAAACAAAAAGGTCTTCTCCACAGATGGTGCTGGAATAACTAGACATCCATATGGAAAGAAGGAATCTCAACTCTAGTCATACTATCCATAAAGTTAATTCAAGGCCGGGCGCGGTGGCTCATGCCTGTAATCCCAGCACTTTGGGAGACCGAGGCGGGCGGATCACGAGGTTAAGAGATGGAGCCCATCCTGGACAACATGGTGAAACCCCGTCTCTACTAAAAATACAAAAATTAGTTGGGTGTGGTGGTGTGCGCCTGTAGTCCCAGCTACTCGGGAGGCTGAGGCAGGGGAATTGCTTGAACCCAGGCGGCAGAGGTTGTAGTGAGCCGAGATCGTGCCATTGCACTCCAGCCTGGTGACACAGCGAGACTCCGTCTCAAAAAAAAAAAAAAAAGTTAATTCAAGATGGATCATAGATTTAAACATAAATGCTAAAATTAGGAAGCTCAAAGAAAACATGGATGAATATAACTGGGGAATTTCTTACGCAAGACATAGAAAAAAGATCTATAAAATAGACTTCATCGTAATTAAAAACTTCTGCCCAGTAAAAGATACTTTTAAGAAAATAAGTAAGCCATACACTGGGACTAAATATTTGCAAAACAACTATCTGACAAAGGACTGATGTCCAGAATATGTATTCAACTTCTATAACCTTTTTTTTTTTTTTTTTTTTTTTGAGATGGAGTCTCGCTCTGTCACCCAGGCTCAAGTGCAGTGGCGTGATCTCAGCTCACTGCAATCTCTGCCTCCCAGGTTCAAGTTATTCTCCTGCCTCAGCTTCCCAAATAGCTGGGATTACAGGCACAGGCACCTACCAACACGCCCTTTGTATTTTTAGTAGAGACAGTGTTTCACCATGTTGGCCAGGCTAGTCTCCAACTCCTGACCTCAAGTGATCCACCCACCTCTGCCTCCCAAAGCGCTAGGATTACAGGCATGAGCCCCCATGCCAGGCTAACCTATGCAACTTAATAAAGAAACCAATGACCTGATAAAATAAGGGCAAGATAATTGAACAGATAACTCACAAAGGAAGATATACCTCTGGCCAGTAAGTACATCATTATGAGTCATCAGATAAATGACAATGAAAGCTGCAACAAGATATACTATACACCCATCAAAATGGCTCAATTAAAGGCTGACACCACCAAATGCTGCTAAGGAAGGGAGATATTAGAACTCTCATACATTGTTGGTGACAGCACAAATGATGTGATCACTTTGGAAAAAGATCTGGCAATTTCTAAATAGACCACGTATCCCATGACCCAACAGTTCCACACACACTTTCTAGAAATCTCTCCTCCCTAAGCACCTCTAGTGGCAGGGGCACAACCTGTGTTTGTAAAGCTTTCTGATCAGGGAACACCATGTTTATTCCTCAGTTGGTCTCAGGGTACAATTAAGATTTTGTTATCTTAGGGCAAGAGGCTTCCATCTCCCACACAAGACACATGCATGGCACAACAGGTCTCTCGGCCCCACCACACGCTCTGCATTACCACACAGGGCATGCTCATCAAGCCTTATGCACTTCTCTCCTATATGTGCAACCTACAGTCTTTGGTTTTCCCTCTTTTTCTTTTATTTACTATCTAAGAGGCGGGGTTTCACTCTGTTGGCACAGCCGGAGTGCAGTGGTGTGATCACAACTCGCTGCGGCCTCCACCTCCCAGGCTCAGGTAATCCTCCCACTTTAGCCTCCTGAGCAGTTGGGATTACAGGTGTGCGCCACTACGCCTAGCTAATTTTTGTAGAGATGGGGTCTCCCTACGTTGCTCAGACTGATCTTGAACTCCTGGGTTCATGTGATCCTCCTGCCTTGGCCTCCCAATGTGTTGAGATTATGAGCTTGAGACACTGCATTGGGCTCTCTCTTTTTCTTTCAAAAATTAAGGTAACTCATTTCAGCCTGTGAGTGCTACTGACTCAGCAGCCCAGCAGCCCTCCTCTACACACTCGTGTATATACCCTTCTTTACTGCGTGTCTCCATTCCACCTCCACTTGCCACTGAGCTGTGGGCACTGACTGCTCTAGGAGGAGTGGGGAGTCCCTCCTGCTGAGGCTGGGTTACTCACTGTGTGGCTACAAGATTCCTGGGGAAGGGAGAGGAGCAGGAAGGGGAAGAGAAGTTGTTAAGATGCTTTTTAAAAAAAGTTTTGTTTTTTTTTAAGACAGGGTCTCACTGTATTGCCCACACTGGTCTTGAACACCTGGGCTCAAGCAAGCCTACTGTCTTGGTCTCTCACTGTGAGAGGATAACAGGTGTGAGACCCACTACATCCCGCCAAGAGGCTCTTGATGGGGGAAACTATCTTACAAATCGGCATCTGCATAACGCCCTGGGATTCCAGCGTAAGCACTAAGAGTACTCATTTCTCCTGCCTTCCTGCGAGGTCACTCACCACCAGGGCTCAGCTCAGCACTGAGGAGCTGACCCATCACGGCAGGTACAGCAATCAGAGGTAAAATGTAAAAATAAGAAAAAGAAAAAAAATCCATGAACATCAGCCTTAGTAGCTTAGCAGATTTCTTTAGGGGAGAGAAATTTATGTATTACTAGAGAGCGGAAACATCATCCACTTATAAAATAAGAGAGAGGAGAAAAATCAGAGTTATATGAAAATGTCTTTAATTGTCATCTTTTGGAAATACATTTTTCATTTTTATTTTCACCATACAAAAATGTTAAATATCTAACAATGATCTATCTAAAGCGGGTGTAGCGAAGCAGCTCCATGAGCGTTTGTCATTGCTGTGATCTGTTTCAACAGAGTACGAGCTGGGACATGTAGATTTGCATGATTTGACACACACACACACACACACACACACACGTATGCACACACACCGCTGTACCCCCAGACCACCACCCAAACAAATGAACAGAGACTCTGGAAGGTGAACACAGCGCCACGTGTAAGAACAGAAGTTAACCTTTTTACTCGTACATCCCCCATGAGAAACTTATGTCTTGGGAGAAAGGAACTCTACATAAATATGCCCAAAGGCCAGGGCATAGGGCAAGCTCCCTCATGGGTAGGTGTGGTGGACGAGAAGCGTTGAGAGCGTCGTATTTTCAGGCAGCTATGGTGGGAAGCAAGGAGGCACAACCTATTTCTCCACTGGGAGACTAACCGAGGGCTGCAACCGCCTCAAAATCTGAGTGCAAGAAGACACACAGGCAGGAGGACACCCCCACCCAAATTCATGCTTATGGCAGCCAGGACGTCAGCTCTTTCTGCAGATTTCACAGCCAACACTCCCCATCTGGTGGGTTCTTAAGCACACTGGGTCATAACAGGAAAGGCCTCACGGGAGCGACACGGAATTCACGGGTTAAGCACGTACACATTCATGACAGCCTACAACCATGATGAATGTCAACGTCAACAGGCAGTTAGATTAAAAAGGGAAAAAAAAAAAACCACAGCCACAAAAATAAAACCTGTTTTTTGTTTTTTTTTCCGGGAGACAACTTGGTTTCCAACCCCTCCCATACCACATTTTATTAAGTTAAATATAGTATGGCTTCCAAATGTGCCAGCCGGCTCTTGCTCACAGTGACAGCACCAGTGGTTTGCTGCCCTCAGGTCTTGGTTACCATGTGTCAGGAACTTCAAAGAGCGTGGCAGGACTGTTCATGGAGATGCATCCTGGTGGGAAAGAACGAAACAATGTGAACATCAGGATGGCACCTTGAGGAGAACATGACATGACCAGCAGAGAGACAGAGGGCCTGTGACGGCTGCAAAGATGGCTTCAGACAGGGCGGGGTCTGGCTGCACAGCCACGCTGGAAAGAGTCCACAGACAGGTCTTGTCTAGGGAGGGCAGTGCCCAGCAAGGGAAGGTGAGACCACAGAAACATCACAGGGGGGCAGAGGAAGCACCTCCCCGCCTCCTGCATCCATCTATTGATTTCACAGGAGTTAAACTGTAGCCATGCACAGTATCCTTCCCTAAGCACCTTGCTGGATTCTTTGCTGGCACCACAGTGGGCACTTAATTCATATAATCTTCATTAAAGCCGACCAATGTGGTATCACTAACCCCGTTTTACAGATGCAAGAACAGACTGAAAAGTCGGGTAATAGGACCAGATGCAAAGAGTTAGCAAGTGGCTGAGATGGGGTCTGAATGCTCCCAAAGCACCAAGATCCCTGCCAAAGTCCCTGGAAACTGAGTTTCTGTGTGCTGTGCTGTGGCTGTGTCTAGGTGAGAAATCTCAGGTGGGCAGCTACAGAGCAGAGGGAAACTAACTAGTAGGGGTTCCAAGATCTCAGAAGGGGCAAAAGAAGGCTGCAGCTTTTTCCAACTTTAGTGAAGCTGTCTGGGTCCTCTTCTTGGATTGAAAAGGTCTCTTCAGTGACAAAGTTTCACTCCGAGGTTAGAAGCCCTTCTTCATTCACGCCACTTTCTACAATAGCAGCAGCTGTGGCCAGCAACTGAGGTGGGATCTGGACTTCAGTGAATGTGAGGGAAGTCAGTAAAGAGCGTGTTCATAATGGAAAGGTGGCCGACCAGATGTCAGCTGCACAAGTCATGCCATGCATGACATCATAAAGTAGGGCTGGCAGGGAAAACTGGCCGTCTCTCATCTAGCTGCTAAGACCAAGATTTCAAAAATCGAGAGAAGTCTTTAATGATACCTCCAATGGGAAATAACTTTTAAAGATGAAGGGGATGTAGTGTCTTATAAACTAGGGAATCGTATCACTCAGTTCAGAGTGGTTATCATCAATAACAGGAATGCCTAAAGATAACAAGGTCTAAAGACAAGAAAAACACGAAGAGAATTTCAGCTAACATGAGAATTACCACTTCTGATCCTTTATTGTGGTAAGATCCAGGGAGTTAGGATGAGGAGACCAGGAAAGGCTAACCGGAATTTTTCTGCCCTGAATCTCATCGCTGTGAACAGACTCATCTTGGGACTCCCAGTAAAGACGGCGAGACCACTCCCGAGGGTGAGGATGGGCAGGTGATGATCCACTGAAAAGGACTCACAGGGCCCAGTGGAGTGTTGCAAGGGGTCCATGAAAACCTGCAACTAGCCTGGCCTTACCGGTCACACCCTGACACAACACCTAATTGTATGAAAATAAACATCCATTAAGGGCACTTCTATAATTCACATATGAAAGAAATATTGCAGTAGCCAACTAGCCATTCTAAAGGTAAAAGCTACAATGTGCAATGTGGGGAACTGAAGTAAATTAAATCCAGCTCAGAGGAAAAAGGAAGATAAATTGCTAAAAGCAACTGCACTGCAATACTTGTAATCTGCACCGCAGTACTTGTAATCTGCACCTGCCATTAGTTCGGGTGTGTGTGAGTGCACAATGAGCCATCAGATACACAGAAAGTAGCTCCATGAAGAGGTAACAGGAAATAATGGAATAAGCAAAAGTTCAGGAGGGAGGCAAGTCAGGTTGGACCATTTTACTAGCTGGATGACCTTGAACAGGTCTCACTGCCTCGTCTAAAAGATGGACCTAGTACTATTTTATGCTGTATAGGACTTCTATGATACAGCAAAGTTTCTGGGTAAGTTTTTAATGAACGCTAGGACTCTTCCTCTTATCAGTAAGCTGACCCAACATGGAACAAAGCTGTCCCCAGGAAGCCAACAGTCTACAGTCAACAAGATGCTAGTTTTCAGAGCCTACCTGTGCAGCTGCTGAGCAACACTGATGTGGACAGAGGAGCCAGCACCGTAGGAGTCATCTACAGGAGACCTGGACCAGAGGGGAAATGAAGGCCACTAACAGTGTTTTTCCACCACCTCCAGAAAGGGAGAGCTGGAGACCAACAAAGGGCCAGTCTAAAAACTGGTAAGTAAGAAGCTATGGTTTTTAAAAAGCAGCAGCTAGGCCGGGCACGGTGGCTCATGCCTGTAATCCCAGCACTTTGGGAGGCTAAGGCAGGCGGATCATGAGGTCAGGAGTTTGAGATCAGCCTGAACAACATGGAGAAACCCCATCTTTACTAAAAATGCAAAAATTAGCTGGGCGTGATGACAGGTGCCTGTAATCTCAGCTACTCGGGAAGCTGAGGCAGGAGAATCGCTTGAACCTGGGAGGCGGAGGTTGCAGTGAGCCGAGATCGCACCACTGTACTCCAGCCTGGGTGATACATGGAGACCCCACCTCCACGAAAAATTTAAAAATTAGCCAGGTGTGGTGGCACGCACCTATGGTCCCAGCTACCCAGGAGGCTGAGGTGGGAGGATCACTTGAGGCCAGGATATCAAGGCTGCCACGAGCTGAGATTGTGCAACTGAATTCCAGCCTGGGTGGGTGACAGAGTAAAACTGGAAGGGAGGAAGGGAGGGAGGGAACAGATACTTAAGAACATCTGCCTCCTGCCACAGTGGACCTTAATCTAAGATTAACTTGAATTGCACATTTAATAGTAAAACCTAAAACTATAAAACTTCTGGAAGAAAACATAAGAGAAATCATTTGCAACTGAGAATTATGCAAAGATTTCTTAGATATGACATTAAAGGCATAATCCAAGGGGAAAAACCTGATAAACTGGACTTCAACAAAATTTAAACCTTCCACTCTTCAAAAAGACACTGCTAAAAGAATGCAAAGCCAATCTAGAAGAATATATTTGTAAAACACTTAAAAGAACTTGTATCCAAAATCTAAAGAGAACTCTCAAAATACAGTCAGAAAATAAGCCCTATGAAAAAAGGGAAAAAAACTCTGACAAGGTATTTCAACAAATATGAAATCCAGATGGCAAATCATCACATGAAAAGACGCTTATTAGTCATTAGGGAAATAAAAACCAAAGCCACAATAAGATACCACTACATACCCATTAGAAACGCTGAACAAACAAGCAAAAGGGGTATGCATACAATACCAAGTACTGGTGAAGGTGCAGAGTGAGCAGAAATCCTGTATCTTGCTGGGGGAAATCCAAAATGGTAGAGCCACTTTGGAAACAAGTGTATCCGTTTCTTATAAATATACAGTTACCATATGACCCAGCAATCTCACTCCTAGATATTTACCCAAAGGAAATGAAAAGTTAATTCATACAAAGACCTGAACACAAATATTCATACCAGCTTGATTCTTGGTTGCCCAAAACTGGCAACAACCTAAGTGTCCTTCCCCTGGGTGATGGATAAACAGCAACATCCGCATACAGTGGAATACTACTCAGCAGTAAAAAGGAGTGAACTGAGGATACATGCAACACCACAAATCTCAAAAGCATCATGCTAAATGAAAGAATTAAATGAAAGACTCAAAAGGCTAACTACAACATGATTCCAGGAATATGACATTCTGGAAAAGGCAAAATTGCAGGGACGGAAAGAAGATCACTGGCTGCTGGGATCTGTCTGGGGAAGGATCGACTCCAAAGGGGCATGAGGGAAATTTCTGGAGTGATGGAGTTCTGTATCTTGATCATAGTGGTGGTTATATGACTGTACACAGATGTCAAAACTCATCAAATTGTCTACTTGAAAGTAATGACTTTTATTGGGTGCAAATTATATCTTATTGAAGCTGACCTGGCAAGAGATACTAAGAACAATGTTTTTAAAAAAAATCAACAAAATTTTTAATATGAAATACTACGCTTCTAGTTAAGACTATTTGACCAAGAGTTTCTAAAGTGGGAAAATGCAGGATACAAGCTGCACACAGGGTACGAGGTTGAATGAGCAGAGCAAGAATGCTTGTTACTACGGCATCAAGTGGGCGGCTGGGAGGCTTAATTTTCTCCTATTTTTCTGCATTTTCCAAATTCTCATGCTGAGTACATTATTTTTATTAATCAAAACAACAAAAAATTAAAAGGTGGGGAACACAAAAGGTGAATGTTCCTGCTCTTCTACCCCTTTACCTAACTGGAATTGAAATGGAGAAACTCAAAGGGTAGACATTGCTTTTTCCAGGTGAATCCCAAACAGAATCTAAGAAACTGCAGAGGACACTGGAAGCGTCCCATCATATCATCTTCCACGGAGTGGACATCTGTACACAGAAGAGTCCTCTGGGAAGCCATACACAAGTTTCTAACTAGGAAACGCTCAAGGGGGCATGTCCTGGGGCTGGTTTCCCACACTAAGGCGAGCCCCCTACCTGCAAGGCTGATGACACCCTGGAGTTGCCAGGAGGAAAAGGCACAAATGTGCATGGAGTGCCCCGCCTCTGCCTCACTGCACAGCAGCACACACCTCCTCCACGTTCATTGCACACCACACTTGAACACAGTAATTAAAAGGCTCCTTGGGAGGTTGCTGAGCTGCCTCAGCCTGGTGTCTCAGGTGACCAACAGCAGCAGCTGTAGATCTTGTTTCTAACTTTAATGAGAACTGTAACAGCAAAAGGAGACTGCTGCTCTAAGTAGGTTCTAAATTTTTATACTGTAACCCTCAGGGTTTAAGCTTGAAAAGTACGGCAGGTTAGTCGGAGTTTTAAACTTCAGTAAAACTCACGGTTCTTTGGCAAACAAACACTTAAAAGATCTAATGTGTTGTTTTAAATATTAGGGGGAAAAAAGGCTTTGAACAATGTCTCTATTTACAGGACAAAAAAATAACCATGAGTAGTCAATGTATCTACTTTGGGCACGCCTCTGTAAACACAGTCTGACTAAGGTGCTGATGGAAGCTGCTGCTAGGGACCAGCCAGAAGCATTTTCAGAATGGTCAGCCTGGGCAGCAGCAGACCGTCCATGCAGCCCCAAGATTTTTCAGGGAAGCGAGGGGGTGAGCTGGGTTTCTCCAGGCCCCAGGAACACATCAAAAAGAACAAGTAGGTTACAGAAATCCTTAAATTAAACATGACCTGGGAAAACAGCCATATTTCCTAAAGACACTTTATTCCAGCATTAATGGCATGCAGAATAGTTTTCCTTTGCACACCAACCGAGTATGTACCTAGAACCGCTCAGATGGAAAGTGGCTGGCACTGCCAATCAACAGTCATATAAACAGAAAAGGAGGGGACTTACACATACATTCACCTCCTGAAAATAGGATCCAAACAACCACACTTAGGAGAAAAATATTTGCTGAGTACATAATATATACATAAACTAGAAGCCCTGAAGGAGAGTAGGAGAGTGGTCACTTGGATTTTTTTTTCTTTTTTTTTTCT
Source organism: Plecturocebus donacophilus (assembly GCA_004027715.1). NCBI lineage: Eukaryota > Metazoa > Chordata > Mammalia > Primates > Pitheciidae > Plecturocebus > Plecturocebus donacophilus. Next base: position 44,906 of record PVKP010009223.1, on the reverse strand, counting down.
TTTTTTTGAGATGGAGTCTTGCTCTTGTTGCCCAGGCTGCAGTGCAGGGTGCGATCTCAGCCCACTGCCACCTCTGCCTCCTGGGCTCAAGCGATTCTCCTGTCTCAGCCTCCTGAGTAGCTGGGGGCACCACCATTCCTAATTTTTGTATTTTTAGTAGAGACGGGGTTTTGCCATGTTGGCCAGGCTGGTCTCGAACTCCTGACCCAAGGTGCTGGGATTACAGGCATGAACCACCACGCCCAGACCACTTGGATTTCTATCAAGTCTAGATTGGTAATTGTTTCTGATCTACAACAGCTATGAGAAACACCTTTGTAAAGGATCCTTCATTTTCTCTAAAGTTTGGATGAGTTTCCGCAGTCTCCCACATGCCAGTTAGATCCTTTAAATCTGCAACTCTGAGCCTCAGTTTCTCCGTACAACTGGGAAATAGTATCTATGCCTTACTGCATGTTTCAAAGGTCTAGATAAGACAATAAAAGATGTACCTAGCACACTGTCTCATATCATAAACCTAATGAATAGTCATTTATTCCGCTATTTATGTTATTTTGTTAACTGGGATTGGGTCTAGTACTTAATATTTAATGTATCTTCGATATCAAAATGTATATTACAAGTTCATGTGCTTGGGTCAAGAAAAAAATTAAAAGAAAAAGAACAGATACAGAGATTAATTTTCTTTTTTTGAGACCAAGTTTTGCTCTTGTAACCCAGGCTGGAGTGCAATGGCATGACATGATCTTGGCTCAGAGCAACCTCTGCCTGATGGGTTCAAGCGATTCTCCTGCCTCAGCCTCCGAGTAGCTGGGATTACAGGTGTGCACCACCATGCCTGCCTGGCTAATTTTTGTATTTTAGTAGAGATGGGGTTTTCCCATGTTGGCCAGGCTGATCTTGAACTCCTGATCTCAGGTGATCCGCCTGCCTTGGCCTCCCAAAGTGCTGGGATTGCAGGCGTGAGCCAATGAGCCCAGCAAGATTAAATTTTTAAACCTTTGTTTTGTGTGGTATTTGTTGAGCACCAATTGTTCTGGGATGGCTACAACATAGGAGACTCCAGCATCCTAATTTTTGCTACTTCCTACTTGGAGAACACAAAATACCCACAGGTAGTGCTCTGTTCTTTTATACCTTTCATGCCCTCATTGCCAGTGCATCTGAGGATGTGCTGAGTACCTGCTGAGATGCCCTTCTGAATACCAGAGCTCAGACCCAACTCCTCAGCATTGTTTTGGTTTGGACAGACTTTCACGCCATGCCTAGCACTCTAATACAGTTCCCGCCACCGCCCGAACCAGGCCCTCGAGGCTCCTGGCACACTCTAAATACCTCTGAGAGTTAAATGCAGACCCTTAACAGGGTTTGAACTTTGTACTCTCACTCATTATGGGACCTTATTAAAGTAAATGAGCAAGCCAAATTGGTTGATTTCGCAGGTTCTGCACCTAATATCCTGACCTACATCCTGCTGATACTAATAGGATTAAACACTGAAAACAAACCAGGTGGAAAGGATCCATTAAGTTTCCACCTGGCACTGTCAGGGGTCGTGCTCCATGAATGGTGCTCCAGAAGAAAGCCCAATTCACTCAAGTTCTCTGATTCAATTAAAAGTTGTCAGGATGTCTCTTCCTCTCTGTCTCTCTGCCTCTGTCTCTCTTTTCTTTTTTTTGGCAGCACTGACAAAGTACAAAATCTACAATTTTTTTTTTTTTAGCTCAAATCTTGTGGTAGTGACAGCTTTACTGTCAATGGGAGGGAAAAAAATCCCCTATTTTAATTACAGTATTATAAATTCAAAACCCTAAATAACTTATAGAAAGTTTTCACTTAAAACGATGAAAGCTATAAAAGGACTAATCTATTAAAGCAGTCTATTATTAGTTATTTTAATTTTAATATTTTTCAGATTATGCTGATATAGAAGGGAAAAAAGAAAAGCTTGTCCCTAAGCTGTAATAAACTAAAAAAATCTAGAAGAGACAGATATGAAGGACAGGAATACAACAGAGGAACCGCCCCCACCCCTCTAAATCCTGTTGAGTATGATCTCTAGAAATCATGCTGACATTTATTATTTTAACATTTGTTGAGCACATAAAACATGACAGTGGTAATAAAGGTATTAAATTTGAAGACTAAGAATGTTTCAGATTAAAAACTTCTCCAATACTTTTTCTTTCTTTTTTTTTCTTGAGACAAGATCTTGCTGTGTTCCCCAGGCTGCAGTGCAGTGATGCGATCATAGCTCATTGCTGTCAAAAATCCTGTGCTTAAATAATCCTCCCGATTCAGCCTCTTGAGTAGCTGGGACTACAGGCCCATGCAACTAGTACTTTAAATTTTTTTTGTAGAGGCAAGGTCTCACTATATTGCCCAGGCTGGTCTCAAACTCCTGGGCTCCCCATTCTCCTGCCTCAGTTTCCCAGAGCAGTGGGTTGATAGGTGTGAGCCACCATGCCTGGCTCCTCTCCAATAGTTAATTTAGGGATAGGAGAGGAAATAAGTAAAGGGAGACACCCAGAGTCAAGGAGACAGTTAAAACAGACAATCCAGGCTTCAAACATGAGTTTTTCTGTTGAAATTCAGCTTCAGCATAATGTATAAAAAGCATGTGTGACATTTTTGCTACTTGTCTGATTTCGTTAATATCAGGGAGATTCAGAAAACTCTCCACAGTCAGATCAGACCACATGCAAAAGGGGATTAATTAAAACAGTGAATTCACAGGTTGGGTATGAATCAAGTTCTACCGCTTGACTACTGCTTTCCTTTGATTTGATTGTTAGTTCTGCTAACCGTGACAACTGTCACAATATGAGACAAAGGAGAATGATTATAATTGTGTCTGGGTCAGTGTCTCTCAACACATAACCATGGTTAAAGGCACTGGCTTTCTTTTTTGTGTGTGTGTGAGACAGGGTCTCACTTTGCTGCCCAGGCTGGAGTGCAGTGGCATGATCGTGGCTCACTGCAGCCTTGACCTCTCTGGGATTAGGTGGTCCCCCTACCTCAGCTTCCTGAGCAGCTGGGACTACGGGAATGCACCACCACACCTGGTTAATTTCTGTATTATATATATATACATATATTTTATTATACTTTAAGTTCTGGGTTACATGTGCAGATCTTACAGGACTGTTACATAGGTATACACATGCCATGATGGTTTGCTACCTGCATCCCTCCTTTACCTACATTAGGTATTTCTCCTAATGTTATCCCTCTCCAACCTCCCTACCCCCTGCTATCACTCCCCTAGCCCCCCACTCCCCAACAGACCCCAGTGTGTGATGTACCCCTCCCTGTATCCATGTTTTCTCATCGTTCAACACCCACTTATGAGTGAGAGCATGCAGTGTTTGGTTTTCTGTTCTTGTGTCAGTTTGCTGAGAATGATGTTTTCCAGATTCATCCATGCCCCTGCAAAGGACATGAACTCATCCTTTTTTATAGCTGCACAGTATTCCAGTGTATATGTGCCACATTTTCTTTATCCAGTCTATCCTTGATGGGCATTTGACTTGGTTCCAATTCTTTGCTATTGTAAACGTGCTGCAATGAACATATGTGTGAATGTGTCTTTATAACAGAACAATTTTTGTATTTTTAGTAGAGACGTGGTTTTGCTATGTTGGCCATGCTGGTCTCGAACTCCTGACCTCAAGTGATCCAGCAGTCTTGGCTTCCCAAAGGGCTGGGGTTACAGGCGTGAGCCAACAAGCCCAGCCTCACCAGCTTTCTTATAGGACAGACTAAATGACTCCAGAACCTTGGGCAACTCACATAACCCTTTGGGCCTTTGTTTTCTTCATTGTAAAAAGGATAATGATCACAGTCTCCAGGATTACATGAAAGAATTTCTGTTACACATTAAGCATCGTCCTGGCCCCTTAGTAAGCACTCAGTCAACAGTGGCTAGGATTACTGTCACTGTGACTGCTGCCTTGCTGGACGACCCCAGCAGCAGGGAACAGCCTTTTTCATGTGCTGACTGACAAGACACCCTTCTGGCCTCTTGCTCTGGCCCTGCGTGGCATGCGAGCACGAAGGGCTGAGTTAGGCATGTCTGTGGGGTAGAGAGGACATGGGATTCAGCTCATGTGGGCCTGGGTTTGCCTTTTGGCTGTGCTTCCTATGAGCAGCATGGCCCTGCACACTTAGCCTCCTTCAGCCCAGGCATCTGCTTCACTCAAATAAGGATGACGATTCCCACCTCTGGGCTATGGTGAAAATTAAATGAAATAAGGAGAGAAATGGCTCCTACTACAGCGTCTAGCATGTAGTAGGCTCTCAACAGGTGCTAATTTCCTGTCTTCTTTGCTTCTTATATAATTCTGCTTAGGAGAGAAATCCAGGTTGCCTGGGGGTTTTGCTGGAAACAGTGAAAACTCTGCTACTGAAAATAGCATGTAGGAGGGGCCTTTGTGCACATTTAAATGCACATTTTAAATATTGAGGCTGCTTTAAACACATCAGCAAAACCTCTACACCACGGAGGAGAGACAGATTACCAAAATAGACTAGCCATCTTTAACAAGGAGACCCCCCCAGGCCTTATGCTACCCGAGCCAGAGCTTTTTAGGATTCCTCAAATTAAATTAAATTGATCCTAAAAATATCTTCTGTGGTGGAAGACTACATGGGCTTTGCAACCAAGTGAAGCCTCGCTATAATTTCTCCCCCAAAATAGGAGCTTCTAGAGCATTTAAAGTGTCCACAGCCCCAGAACTTCGGCAAGATCCAATACAAACCTGCTGGAGAAAGCTCCTTCTTCATTCTTTTTAATTTCTTGGCCTTTTTCCTTCCCTCTGAGAGGGGCTCTGCACAGGAATTGGTCTGCTCAAGCTCAGCGTCGGAAATCTCCCCCGACACTCCGTCCTCCAGGCCAGCTTCCTCTTGACTAGGACTCAAATTTCTCTTTCCTACTGTGCTGGGAGCTATAAAACTGAAATGCAAAAAGTGGAACAACATGAAAGGTGCCGAGAGTTACAGGAAGACTAGTCTATAAAAATATTCTAATACTCTTAATTCTATTAACACTTAGCCAGCCATCAACAACATGGGCAGCTGCTGCCTGTGTGTAAAAACTAAAGACCTTATTATGAACTGAAGGCTGAAAGTTTGCCTATAACACCCTTATTCAGAAAAAAAGTCCTAAATTATGCTTGTAAATAGATATATACAAATCTAAGCTGTTCCGAGTGCTCAAGAACACATTTGTAAAGTTCGTGGTCTCTACTGTGATAAAACTATTGTAACAGAATAGTAGAGATACTATAACAAAAATAATAGTTTTGATTAATTAAGTCAGAAGATAGCATTTTTCCCTTCAATGACTGCCTAATGGATAAACAGCAGAAATGTAGAATTCTTCAATCAGTCTGCTATCCCACGGCTTAAAACTTGGATATAGTCACAGAGCATACCCCACCTTCATGTAATCCTTTTCCTTTTCAAAAAGATGACTTGTTAAATGTGTAATTAAATCTGGTTTCATTTTGAAAGCTTTATAGGATTTGACATATTGAATTAAATCAGATTATGTGTCCTGATTTTTCCTTAAGAAAATATTCTCTGAAATATAACTAGATAAAAACAGCGTCCACATAGACACTGAGTCCTTTCTCCTCTAAATGGGTCTTGGAGATTTTTTCATTATAGCCCCCAAGTTATGAAAAGCCTAAAATAAATTCAAGGCATTCTATTTAGGAGAGGCCATTCAAGCACGTGGGGAGGGTGGGGAGTGAGAGTGATGAACTGATCCTAACAGCCTTTCCTAGGAGGTGGGTACTTTTTAATTTTATTTATTTATTTTTGAGGCAGGGTCTTGCTCTGTCACCTAGGCTGTAGAGCGGTGGCGCAATCTTGGCTCACTACAGCCTCTGCCTCCTGGGTTCAAGCAATTCTCCTGCCTCAGCCTCCCAAGTAGCTGGGATTACAGGCACCTGCCATCATGCCCAGCTAATTTTTGTATTTTTAGTAGAGGTGAGGTTTCACCATGTTGGCCAAGCTGGTCTTGAATGCTGGACCTCAAGTGATCCACCAGCCTCAGCATCCCAAAGTGCTGGGATTGCAGGCGTGAGCCACCATGCCCAGCTAGGACGCGAATACTTTAAAATGTTCTATATAAAGAATGCTGGCTACCCAAATATTCAAGTTCCTCCACATCACTCCTGCACTGAACGTCTTCCCTGAATCTGCCAACTGCACTTGACGGTACACTCAGAGGATGGAGGAGGAGAACACACTGCCTTCCTGGTGCATCTCTAAGGTATGGGAAGCAGAAGAGAGCATGCTTCCTCTTACTACTGGGATGGACAGCCTTTCATTTGTCGTCTTTTTCATGTCTATTATAGACAGCTTTCTGAAACATCTCTTTTAACTGAGGTACTCTGAAAAAAAAAAAAAAGGGACGATATCAATCGTAATGTTTTTGTGGGGGGATGGTTAAAAATTTATGCTAAAGTTTACTGTTTAAAAATTGATAATACCTTTAAGAAGATTTTTTGAAGACTAAACAAATTTTGCTGATTTCAGAAAATTTAGAAAATCCAGAAAGTATAAGATAGTAAGGGTTCTTCTATCATGAAAAGGGAAGAGGCCTAAAAATTCCTTTGCACTGTAAATTCAGGAACCTGGTAGCCTCTGAGACATAAATATTTAATGAAAACTCAGCTAGAACCACAGGCATTAAAAATACTTTGTGACGGGGGTCCTGCAGCGGGTCCTTCCGGGGTGTGACATTCAGCCAGCCTTTCAGGGTGATGGACTTTGCACCCAAGAACCATGGCCTAATTGATGCATAACCTTGTGGAGAAGACCCTGGCGCTGGTGAACACTGTTGTGACTTATTCAAAGCCTCAACTGGCCACATTTTGGTATTACGCCAAGGTTGAGCTGATTCCTCTAACCCCTGCTGAGATCCCTAGAGCTTTTCAGAGCCTGAAAAACATAAGTCAATAATGCTCAGATTGGGAGCTTCAAACAACTCACAGTTAAGGAAGCTGTGCTGGATGGTTTGGTGAGGTACTGATGCGGTTTTATGTCACAGAGATCATAGGCAAGTGCGGCATGATTGGCTATAATGTTTGAAGAGTAATCTTTAACATCTGATTATATTTATTATTTGAGTGTTGTTGGACCATGTGTGATCAGACTGCTATCTGAATAAAATAAGACTTGTAAAAAAAAATACTTTGTGAAATACAAAGTCTAGAAATAGCCCCGACTGTATATGGAAATCTACTGTATGATAATGTTGGTATCTCTAACTACTGCGGCAAAGATGGACTTTAGAAAAATAGTGTTGGGACAAGCAGTAAAGGATAAAATTAGAACCAGTCCTCATACCATATAAAAGAATAAATACCTAAGGCATTAGCTCTCTAAATGCAAAAAAGGCAACTTCTCAGGTACTAAAAGAAAACATGAGTGAATGCCTCCAAATCTAGGTGTAGAAAAAGGTTTTCTTGACATGTCTTACAATCTGGACATAATATAGGACTTGTAAATGTAACTTCATAAATGTAAACATGTTTTACAGGGCAATATATAACGTGAGCAAAGACAAATGACAAACCAGGAGGAAATATCTGCAGTATTTATCACAGATAAAGGGTTAATGTCCCTAACAAATTGTAACTCAAACATGAAGAGAAAAAGAAAGACCAAAAGTCCTATAGAAAACTGAAAAAGCTATGAATTAACAGCTCATTACACACACTCCTTAAACACATGAAAAGATGTTCAACTCCATTCATAATGCAAAATAAAACAACACCAAAATATCACTTCTCACCCACTAGGTTTTTAGACTGGCAAAAACCTTCAAAAGCTTGATAATATACTCCGTTAGTAGAGTGGGGGAAAGGGTCCTTTCATACATTGTTGGTAAGAATGCAAAATGGTACAAGTTACTCTTATAGAGGGAGTGTGGCAATATCTAACAAAACTACATACATTTCCAGAATTTAGAAGATATACCTTCTACAAGGCAAATATATACATGTACAAGTTATTCAATACAGCATTATTTAGAATTGCAAAATACTGCAAAGTACCTAAATGTCTAAGCATAGAAAACGCATTGAATACACAACAGTACGTACAATCAATGAACTACTAAGCAGTTACAAAAAAGAATGAAGATCTCAAAGAACTGAAAATGATTATGGAACAATTTCCAGTAAAATATGTGCAAAAAGCAAAGTGCAAAAGAACAACTTAGGAACCTGGTATTCCCATTCTTGAGTAGGGTGTGGGAGAATGGCAAACAAATCCTGAATCCTTTAGTAGGTTTGCTTCTGTAGCAGAATGAGTGAAGCAATTCTGAAAACACTTAGCTGCATGATGGCACTGAGTAAATCAGTAAATATGCTGATGTTTCTGGAAGACAGACATAAAAATACTGGAATACGGAAAGATAAAAAGGAACTCTGGGGGGATAGACTGAAATTGGAGATAAGAATTTGGGCTTGTGATTTCTAAAATAAGTATGTGTATATGTGTTCATATTTATGTATACACACACATATATGCACGTATATTTATGCAGGGATAGGTAATCGCATCTATCCAGGCACAAAATTCCCAGCTCTGTCTACAGAAAGGACCTAGAAGTAGAGACATCCCAGTAACAATGAGCTTACCTACTTTCCAGATCTTAGTTTCTAATACCTCACTAAAAGGAACCACGGCTCCTAAATAAGGGGTTAATTCCAGGGTCAAGGGAGATAAATTATAAAATGAGTCTAAAATATTTTGCAATGCCAAAAAGTAAAAAAATGTTTAGGCATGTCACAGAGAACTAGGAACTAGCTTGAAAGGAAAGGACTGACTCCCACTGGCCAAATCTGGGACAATGTGTGCCTTCTAATTTATTAGGGAACAGTAATAAATTCTGAATCCATGATTCTACATCAATACGTAAGGCAAGGAAAGGGAAGGGAAAGAAAAACTACGACTCTCCACTATAAACCTAAATTTAAGCTGCTTGGCACAGCATCCAGGATCCTCTATCATCTGGGGCCCAATCTGCTTTCCTGGCCTATCTTTCACTAGACAGCCAAGCAGCAGAGACTATCTAGGTTTACCTAACAAAGTCCATCATCTGTACTCTCCCACACGCCCGACATCCCACCAGAAGCTTATCAGCCCAAATATATCCCACGCTTCCCATTTCAATGTCACCATTCGTGCTAAGACCCTACTGCTCATCTCTTCCTGCTCAACACGACTCTCCTCTGGGAACGTTCCCAAGCCCTATTTAGTGTCCTTTCCTTTCCATGCTTCCCAAAACACCCTGCTTGTCTGCCTCAAGGGGACTTCAACTCATTCACCTTGTTTTTTATAAATCTGAAACTAGGAGCAGTGCATCAACAGGAGAATGGATAAACAAACTGGGCTATATTCATACAATGAAATATAATTCATCCAGAAAAGTCTAAACTGATCTTCAGAGAAAAATATTCAGAAGAATGGTGGGTATGGGAAGGTAGGCAGGGATTGACTGATGGAACATGAGGGAACTTTCTGGGGTGGTATTAATGCCCTGTGTCTTTATAGGAGTATGGTTTCATCAAAACTCTTATCTTGGCTGGGTATGGTGGCTCAAACCGGTAATCATAACACTTAGGGAGGCCAAGGCAGGAGGAATGCTTGAGCCCAGGAGTTCAAGACTAGCCTGGGCAATGTGCCAAAACTCTGTCTCAAAAACAAATTAGCTGGGCACAGTGATGGCATGCCTGTATTCTTAACTATTTGGGAGGCTAAAGTAGGATTGCTTGAGTCTGGGAGGTGGAGGCGGCAGTGAGCTGTGATTGTCCCAATGCACTCCAGCCTGGGTGACAGAGTGAGACCCTGTTTCAAACAACAACAATGACTACCTCATATCATAGCATCATGTGGCTATTCCATGGACATGGAAAATGATTAACTTTAGTATTAACTGCAAGCAATGATTTTGAAGGCACTTACTAGAATACATTGGTTTGTATCCTAACCACAAGTTATTATGGTATTTTTGGTCAACAAGGCCGAGAAATCTGTAATGCTCCTCTCCATAAAATCTGATGTCTACTATGCAATAGGGACTATGCCATATGTGCTTCTGCATGGCTCTTGTTTCTATGCAACTTTTAAGTTTACAAAGCATTTTCCTGAACAGTATCTCAGTTAATTTACAATATATTTTCTTTTTCTTTCTTGTTTTTTTGAGATGGAGTCTCCCTCCATTGCCCAGGCTGGAGTGCAGTGGCACAATCTTGGCTCACTGTAACCTCCACCTTTCAGGTTCAAGTGATTCTCATGCCTCAATCTACCAGTAGCTAGGATTACAGGTGTCTGCCACCATGCCTGGCTAATTTTTGTATTTTTAGTAGAGATAGGGTTTGACCATGTTGGCCAGGCTGGTCTCGAACTCCTGACCTCAAGAGATCAGCTTGCTTCAGCCTCCCAAAGCACTGGGATTATAGGTGTGAGCCACAACGCCCAGCCTACAACATATTTCTTAATTGCTCATCTGTAGTTTCTGCTCTCAAATAAGTCTTTTGCTTCCTAGGAGAAGCTAATTGTTATTGGGCATCCTGCCTGAGAAAGCTCTCAGATATATATGGAATTAGTTTATTTCCTATAATGTTTCTGTATCTATATATATGTAAGACCTGCCATCCTTTAATGAAAATAAAAGCTGTGATTATATCCCATATAACTATGGCAGTTTTAAATCAAAGAGTTTTAATTATACATTAAAAACCGGATATATGTAACACTGCCTTTACGAATATGATTCTTTATATATTTGGAAGGTACTGCTGTGCATGTATGTGTGTGTGCGCACACGCGTATGTAGCACTCTCAATACATGCATGTTGAGGAGGCATTCTTTTATTAACTGATTTTAAATGTCAAAAGGTAAAATGAGAGGCAAAACAATCTCCCATTCATATGACCTCATTTTGCATACAGATTTATAATGTACAAAGTGAGCTAGTTTATAATGAATATGAAGTGGACATTTAAATCCACTGTAAGAAGTGGTAATTAATTAAAAAATAAAATGTCACAGACACAGCTTGGTATGTTAAAATTGAACATTAAACTTTGATTAGTATTTCGTTAAAGTTAAGTTACTGTCAACTATCCATCAAATTCTACAAGGGTGAACATCTTCATTAGCTTTTTCCTTTTAGTAGAAAAAATGTTTGCTTATCCAAAGGCTGTATTTTCAAACTTCTACAAATACCTTTTTCCATAAAGCAATTAACAAAAATCTGGTTGCCATAAGAACATTTTCTCCTATTTCAAATTAGGGTATTATTTACATGCAATGGAATTCACTTGTTTTAAAAGTAGTTTGGTTAACTTTGGGAATTGCATATAACCATATAACTATTACTACAATTGAGATATAGAACAATGCCCTTTTCCTAAAAAGATTCCTCATGTCACTTTGCACTTAAAACCCATTGGCACAGCAACCACTAATCTGCTTATAGTCCTATTTATGTAGTTTTGCCTTTTCTGGAAGTTCATATGAATGAAATCACACAATATTTAGTCTTTTGACTGTCTTCATTTAGCATAATACTTTGAGAGTCAGCCACATGGCTGTTAGTATTAGTACTTTATTTCATAGTATGGCTGTATCACAATTTATTCATTTACTAGCTGATGGATCTTTGGGCTGCTTCCAACTTTTTGTCATTATAAATAATGCTGCTAGGAACATTTGGGTAAAAGCTAGCTTTTATTATTAAAAACATTAAGTTTTTATTTTTCAAATATAAATACCTAGAAGAATTTCTGGGTGATATATAGAAACGCATTTGCAATTTAATTTTATAAGAAATTGCCAAACTATTTATTGGCCATTTGTATATCTTCTTTGAAGAATCTCTGAAAACTTTTGACTTCATCTTTTCAAGAAACTGGGTTGTTTTCTGAATTGCTGAGTATATATTGTAAGAGTATATATGAATATGATACAACTATTTTGTATGTAGATACAACTGTTTTATTAGATATGCAGTTTGAAAATTTTTGGCCAAGTGTGGTAGCTCATGCCTGTAATCCTAGCACTTTGGGAGGCTGAAGTGGAAGAACTGCTTGAGCTCAGGAGTTCGAGACCAGCCTGGGCAACATGGTCAAGCTCCATTTCTATTTAGAAGGAAAAAAAGGAAAAGAACATTTTTTCCAGTGTGTGCCTTCCCTTCACAGTTTCTTTATAGTATCTTCTGAAGAAAAGAAGATTTAATTCTAAGTCCAATTTATCAATATTTTTCTTTTATGGCTCATGCTTTTGTTATCATATCTAAGAAATCTTTGCCTAATGCAAAATACTAAGGTTTCTTTTCATTTTTTTCTTCTAACAGTGGTATCATTTTACTTCTTCCATTTAGTTCTAAGAGTCGCTTCAAGTTCATGTTAAATGTGGTGTAGCATAAGAACAGAAATGCAGTTATGGGCATAGTTACCCAGTTGTTTTGGTACTGTATGCCTGACAGAAGTACCGGTAATCCAGTAGGTGAAGGAAGACAAAACCTGCCTTCACCTACTGGATTACCGGTACCTCTGTCAGGAATTTTTGGTTTTTCCAAATTCTCAATAGTTATTAGCTTCAAGATTCAGGAACGAGAAATTCAGAATTCTCAAATCATAATAAAACATTCTGCTTTTCATAGCATTGTGTTATACATTTTTGAATAATGAGTTATAATAATACATGCACAGGTTACTATTATGAACCAACACACTGTGAGAAAAGCATATATTTCAGTAACACGTAAAACAACCTCTACCTGATATAGACATTTGGTAACAGAAAACATTACACCAAATGAATGCCAAATAAATACCATTTAAAAAATTGAAAGATGCCACAAATATTTAGTATTTAAAAGTTATTCTTAAATGATACTTAAAAACACACAAGCATTAATTGTTAATATCTATTTCGTGAAAAATATTCCAAATGTAGAAAAGCTTCTTTCATGTTATGTTAATGATGGTCAAACCTCCAGAGTGTGTCCAAAGCAAACTGCAGTTGGGCTTTAGACTACATATGGCTTCATATAAGCCCATTTTCTTTCCTAGTTTTGAAAATATTTTGTCTGCTTGCCTTGATTTTGCTCTTAAAATTGATCCTGCTTTTCCTAATTCAAATTTTTTATCAGCTGATTTCACATTAAGAGTATTCCACAATCATACTCACGCATCTTCTCTTTACATCTCTCCTGTAAAAGTATTTAAAAAGAACTGTAGCCTTCATTAAATATTCAACCACAGAAAAAACCAGTGAACATGATTGGATTCTATGAGCTAACGTAACGTTTGGCTATCCTAGCAAGGTTAACAGCACAACACAGGAATCACGTTTCAAAGCTACCAACTTAAGGGCTGCTGCCAAAACTTCTATCTTCAAACAAGAGTTGCAGGATTTTGTAAAGTGTACTCATGTGCATAAATTCAGTAGATTTTTATTGAGAAGAATGATTCACTGTTAATAGCAGGCAGGGCCATAAACACAAACTTGCAATATGGTGACAGTGACAACAAAGAATGACTTGACTGGACTGTGACTCCTTCTCTCCTACATGTTGCTGAAAATGACGACCTTAATCTCTGACTCCAAGTGTTGCTGACTGTGCTCTTGCCTTTCACCTGAGGCTGGGGAATTCCTTTAAACTAGTGATACCCATGTTGGCTGCTAAAACTTTTAATTCTTGCAAGATTTTTCCTTTTTCCTTATTTCTTGACTGATTTTTCTCACAATCTGGAATAAGAGATGAATGTCTATAAATGCCAAGAAGGAATTCTTTCATGGAAAAACTATTGGAAATCAACTGATCACACATGTGTAGCTGTATTCTTGGACTCTCTATTCTGTTCCACTATCTGTCTTTCCTTACCCAGCCCCACACTGTATTACTGCAGTTTCACAGTAAGGTTTTTTTTTTTTTTTTTTTTTTTTTAAGAGATGGGGTCTGGCTCTGTTACTTGGACTGGAATGCAATGGTGTAATCATAGCCCACTGTAGCCTCAACCTCCCAGGCTCGAGTGATCCTCCCATCTCCACCTCCTGAGTAGCTGGAACTACAGGCATGCACCACCAGGCCTAAGTTTTAATTTTTTTTTTTTTTGTAGAGATGGGGGTCTGGCTATGTTGCTCAGGCTGGTTCTGAACTCCTGGGCTCACGTGATCCTCCCTCCTTGGCTTCCCCAAGTGCCGGTATTACAGGCATGAACCACCATGCCTGGCCTATGATAAGTCTTAAAGATAGGTATAGCAAGTCCTTTAGTTGGCTAGAACGTTCATGCTGCTGTATAAAATACCAGTCCCCTTTCATTTTAAAGGGCTTCTGTTTATATCATTCTCTCATTTGGTAACTGTATATGATCCATTGAAGCTGGACACATGCACACTCCCATTTTGCAGAAAAGAAGCCTCATCTTCAGGGTAAATGACCTCCCCCAGGTACTGCAGCTAAGCAGGTGGGTCTGAGACTGAACTCCAAGGTCAATGTTCTTGCCACTGCTTTAGAACCTCTAGGGCCAGATCTCCTCACTGCGCTGGTCTCAACTGGTCTCATCTTTCCTAGGGCCAGATCTCCTCACTGTGCTGGTCTCTACTGAAAAGAGACCCCCTATCCCCCACGGAGGAGCCCAAATAGCCATTTACCCTGTCACATTCATTTCCCTGCCCTGTTTTATTTTCCTCCTCCTACTCGCCTCTGCCTTGCTTCTTATTTATGTCCTTACTTATCTATTCTCTTTTTGCCTCTAGAATGTACGTTCCATGAGAGCAGGCTCTTACACTGCTTGTACTCTCCATACCTGGCACAGGGCCTGGCACAGAGTAAGTTCTTGGCTAAGGTTTCTTGAATGGATGAAATAAATAAGTGAAAGCTCCCTCCCCAAAAGCAATAATGCAAGTGACAAACAACAAACTGCTTATTTTATCCTGAATTAGAAATAGTATTAATACAGTTTACATTCCCGTGTACGGTCAGCTTCTCCTGCTAGGCTGAATGAAAACACATTCCCTACTAGATGTAGCTGAGGGATTGAAGGAATGTCCCACTGTGCAAACTACCTCACACAGCAAAATGAGCTAGAGAGATCCGGTAAGTCAGAGTTAGAAATGCCTTTTTATTGTATCCACAAACTCTCACAGTGAATTTGAATTCCATGAGTATGACTGTTTTTGTGTTTTGGGGCTCAATCTAGGTGGGAGAGGGGAGGATGCTGGACAACCTATGCTCAGCTTGGAAGCCAAACCCTCAGAGATCACTGACAAACCAAGATCCTTATTTCTAATAAAGAATTTGAGTCTTGGGGCTGGGTACAGTGGCTCACGCCTGTAATCTCAGCACTGTGGGAGGCTGAGGCGGGCGAATCACTTGAGGTCAGGAGTTCAAGACCAGCCTGGCCAACGCGGTGAAACCTTGTCTCTGTTAAACATATAAAAAATAGCCAGGTGTTGTGGTGCACGTAATCCTAGCTACTTGGGAGGCTGAGGCAGGAGAACTGCTTGAACCCGAGAGGTGGAGGTTGCATCGAGCCGAGATCATACCACTGTACTCCAGCTTGGGTGACAGAGCGAGACTCTGGCTCAAAAAAAAAAAAAAAAAAAAATTGAGTCTGAAAACAAAATTAACATTAAATAAGGTCTGAATGGTAGCTGTCTGGTAATAAAGGACATTTCTTGTGCAATGGGAGAGAGAGAGAGAGAGAGAGTGTGTGTGTGTGTGTGTGTGTGTGTGTGTGTGTGTGTGTGTGTGTGTGTGTGTGTGAAAACACAAATGCATTGTGTATATGCTCCATCCTAGACATAAAGCTTACTTGTGAATATGAGGCTTAAAAGAAAAACTGGTTCAACATTACAAAGAATCAATGACATTCAGTAAGAAATACTTTACAAGAACCAGTTTTGACTATTTCAAACAATCCCCTATTTTCAACTCACTTTAACATAGAAAAAATTAACTGATACAAACATGAAAGATATTATATTAATAATAATTTCTAAATGTAAAACACATACTCAACATACACCTGAATTTAGAACATCTGAAATTTTCAGAGGCTAGGATGAAACTTACTTTTGTACTAAAATTTACCTTTTGACTTTGATGAAAGGACTTACTAATCAAATCAGTAACATAATCAAGGCTGTAAGAGGAAAAACAAAACATCATCCCTGCCTCCCAAAAAGACAACTATTTCAGAAAATAAACTACTTTAAAAAATTTCCAGGAAGTTAAAAATGACCGATGAACATACTGTTTATCTGCAGAGAGAAGACAACACCTATGGAGGAAAAGAGAACAGGAGAGTCGGCGTCAGAGAATGGGGTATCAGCTCACCTTGCAGGCATTCTCTTTGCAGAGGAAATTAGGGAGAAAGGAGGCAAAGAGCTCTGCATAGTGGCAGAAACAGAAATCTGAGTGTTCTACAAAAGGCGGATTCACCCAATAGAGCCCTGCAAAATCTCAGCACAAGCAGGCCCTAGATTCCTAAACCGAGCAGGTGATAAGGACTGCAGCCATGTCAGTAGGGAGCAAGGCTGTAATAGAATCCCCCACCCCACAGAAGCCAGGGGACTGGTATCACCCCAGGCCAGCAGGAGCTAGACAGGAGAAAGTGATCCTCTGCAGGCTCAGCAGCAGCAGGTACAATGGCAGAGTGGGAGTGAGGCGATATGAGCTGACGAAAGGGGGCAAGCAGCCATCCCTCACATACTGAGGAGTGAGGGCTCAGCTCCCTTCTGACAATCTGTACCCAGAGCACAGAAGTCAGGCTTCTTTCAGGCTTTTATCCTTCAAGCTGTAAATCAGAGAATCAATCTCTAAAAAAAACCAAATCCTTACAGCTAATACCACGCTAATGTTGGAAGACTGAAAGCTTTCCTCCTAAGATCAGGAATAACACAAAGATGTCAGCTCTCACAACTTCTATTCAACAATGTACTGGAGGCCCTAGCCAGAGCAATAAAGGCAAGAAGACGAAAAATTTGTATGGGGAAATTTGTCCTGGGGAGAGAAATGAAAATGTCTTTATTTATAGATATGATTGTTTAAACAAAAAATACCCAATATTCTACAATAAATTATTAGAACTAATAAGTGAGTAAGGAAGGTGTAAGAATACAAAGTCAAAACAAAAAAGCTATTATATTTCTTTATAATAGCAATAAATGACTAGAAATGGAACTTAAAAAATACATGAGTTACAACAGATCAAAAGGCAAAATACTCAGGGATAACTCCAGTATAGCACATGCAAAATTTGTATGCTGAAAACTATAATACACTGATGAGAGAAATCAAAGAAAGCCTAAGTAAGTGAAAAGATATACTATGTTCATGTGTTGGAAGACTCAATGTAATTAAAATGTTAATTCTCCTCAAAATGGTCTATAGGTTCAACAGAATTCCAATCAAAGAGCTAGTAGGCTTTTTGTAGAAACTGACAAACTGACTAAAATTTTTGTGGAAAGTGAAGGACTTAGAATAAACTCTTTTATTAAAAAAAACCCACAAGATTAAAGAGTACACTATTTGATTTCAAGGCTCACTATAAAGCTACAGTAATCAAGACAAGATGGTCTTGGTCAAAGAACAGACATACAGATCAATGAAATAAAAGAGTCTAGAAATAGATCCATATGTCTATGACCAAATGATTTTTGTCAAAGGAGTCAAGGTAATTCAGTGGGGAAAGGATATTCTTTTCATAAAATAGTGCCAGAATAACTGGGTATCTATATGTAAAAAATGAACTCATACCCATGCCTCATAGATCTTATACCTAACATACCTAACATAAAACTGAGAATAAAAACTGCTAAAAACTACGAGAAAATCTTTGTGATCTTATTTAGGCAGAGAGTTATTATGTAGCTATAAGAAGGGTAAACCATAAAGGAACTGAATTAGCCTCAGAGAAAAGACACATTAATTACAAAGCCAACTTTTCATCTCATCATCCTATATAGAAACACCATCAATGAGATTTGCCCCACACACTGAGTTTCTCATCAATTTTTAGTTCATTCTTAAAAAATAATGGATGGCCAAGAACAGTCAAATATTTGAAAAAAGCTTCTAACATGAGAGACAAAAACCAAAACAGACCAATACACAGACAGAACAAAGGAACTCTGAGGAAACAAGCACAGACAGAATAGGGAGCTGAAGGAAACTCTACAAACTACAGCCAGTCCTCACTTTGCATGTAGTACAGAATCATACAAACGTCTGGACAACTGAAAAGGTGCAAAGTAATCTTAACAATCAATAGGAAAAATGGATTTTTCTGTGACCTTTAGAAATTTTTGTCACAACATTACTGAGTCTCTGACTGTGAGTTAAAAATACAGAAATGAAAAAAGTACAACCATAACATTTAGCACATTGCAATTTAAAGGATCAGAAACTACTGGGAATTAAAGTGTTTTATTACTTTGTATAAAACTTAGGTCCATATAACGATATTGATCAATGACTGAATAATAAATAAGAGACAAATCTCTTATTCAGAAAAATTCCAGACACTCCTCCCCCAAGGAGGTGGAACATAACACCCACCACTTAGGCTTGGGCTGTGTACAGTGACTTCCTTTCAAAGAGCACAGTGTGGAAAGAGGGAGAACAGTAACTTCATGTGGAGAGATCTGACAAACACCACTTCAACCCAGGTGATGAAGTTAACATCACAAGTAAGAAATCACATTGACAGCATGTTCCCTTGATATGAAGTGATGAGGATGGCACTTCATCACGGGTCTTCCATCCAAAACCCATAACCTTAGTCTAACCATTAGAAAAATATCAAACTCAAGTTGGAGGACATTCCATATATTAGCTGAAATTCATCCTGAAACTGTCAAGGTAATCAGAAACAAAGAGAGTCAGAGAAACCATCACGGTCTAAAGGAGCCTATGGAGACACGATGGCCAAATGTAATGCAGTATCCTCGATGAGATCCTGAAACTGAAATAGAAAAAGGACATTAGGTAAAAACTGAGGAAATGTGAATAAAGTATGAGCTTTTCTTAAAAACAAACAAACAAAAAAAACCTTTATTCAGAGTAGTTTAAACAGTGTGTGCCTTCTTCTTGTCATATAACTTATGATATGGAGTGTTTCTTCTATGCCTGGGTGAACTGTCGTACTCCTTTGTAAATCTGAATCAGCTTCCAACGAGTTATCCTTGGCGCTTCCAACGTCGTAACTCTGAAAGCTCCTTTAATGTGAAATCTCGTGCTGGTGTTACTTCCTCTCGGAAGTCTTCATCTTTTTTGTCACAACCACTTTTCTCATTTATGCTGATAAGTTGCTTTCCTTAAGTTCCTTGGGCTGCAGATTTACAGCAACTCAAATGGCAGCAGTGTCAACATTCCCATGGTCAGCCAATTCTTCTTTATAACTCTACTTGTTTTTATTTGAATTTCACTTTCGACATTATCATTTATTGGTTCCTTGTGACACTTTCATCTTGGTGGATCAATTCCCTCTTTTGATTATCCATTTGAAAAGAATGTTGCCTGGGTTTATCACTGAGAAACAAGGAGACAACACAATGACATGTTTTGCTGTCTGAGTGAATAGAATAATGAATGTGCAGTGACCAGTCACACAGACTCTGAAAGAAGTGACCTGATTGGTGACCTATCAGGGTATGTATCTGTTTTCTACACAGGGATGAGTGGACTGAAGAGCTAGTAATGAAGTTCACACTTTATTCAATTACTCACAGTTAATACATCGTAGTCACTGAAATTGGAGTCATATTATTGGGGGACTGCTGTTATTTACCTAACCTGGCGACTAAAATCCATGCATATCAGAACCATGCACAGAGAACTACTTAAAAAATTAATGTCCTTATAGACATAAAAGATAATTCCACATCCAAGAAAGAAGAGCTGTATGTATAATTTCAAAGGAGTATTATGAAGACAAGAATTCTTAGAAATTAAAATAGGAGTTGAAAGAAAAAAAAAATCAATGAAAGTGTTGAAGGGGGAAAGTCAGGGAAATGTCCAAGAAATTGAACAAAAAGATGAAAGACAATAGAATGGAACAGACAAAGACAAAAATATTAGAGGATAAATCCAGGAAACCTGACATTTAACCACGGGAGTTCCCGGAAGAAAGGAGAGAGAAATGAAAGGAAAAAAAAATGTCAAGGAAATAAAACAATACATTTCCCTGTAAGTCCAAGTCTCCAGCCTGTAACAGCCCATAGGGAGTATTACTCAGCATAACACTTCCAAGGCTCATTACTGTGGAATTTCCAAATACTGGGAGAGAAAAAAGAATATTCTCAAAAATTCCACAAAGGCCCAGAGAGAGAGAGAGAGAGAGAGACAGAGAGAGAGAGAAAGAGAGAGAGGGAGAGAGAGACAGAGAGAGAGAGAAAGA
Source organism: Plecturocebus donacophilus (assembly GCA_004027715.1). Classification (NCBI taxonomy): domain Eukaryota; kingdom Metazoa; phylum Chordata; class Mammalia; order Primates; family Pitheciidae; genus Plecturocebus; species Plecturocebus donacophilus. Next base: position 24,470 of record PVKP010009223.1, on the reverse strand, counting down.
GAGGGAATGAGAGAGACAGAAGAAGAAGAAAAGAAAAAAAGAAAGAGGTTATATACAAAGGATCTTGAATAAAACTGGTATTAGATTTCTTGACAGTATGTTTGTATGCAAAGACACAAAGACAATGGAAGAACTTCCATTCCAGCCAAGATGGAGTAACAGGGACTGGATTTACCCACCCACCTAAAACAACCAAAACAATCAGACAAAATACATGAAACAATGGTTCTGAAAGCACTGGACACTGGGCAAGGAAGCACAGTGACCCCTGAGAAACAAATGAGGTGAACCCAACGACTGCTCTAGTTTACTGGTTAGAAAACCCTGAAGAGCTGCACAGGGATTCCTTGATGATTTAGCAGAGGACTGATCAGCACATAATGGGTGAGCAATTCCCCAGGGCTAGGGAAAGAACCATCCGAAAGAATTCAAGGGAACAATATGTGGTGCTCATCAAGGGCTGAGAACCATGCCTGTTCCCACCAGCTAACTTGGGAAAACACATACATCACACCACTGGGGAGAGTATTTTGGAAGGTCTTAGGCGAACACTGCTCCAGACCCACCAAACTACAAAAGATGTGAAAGAATCAAATTGATTCCAAGTATTTCAACGACATTTTAGAACACAACTCAAGAACATTTATAGGAATACAAAAATATCTAGCACACCACAAGGTAAAATTTATAATATATGGCATCTTATTAGAGACTACCAGGTTTCCTTCCTGTAGGAGACAGTTAAAAAAAAAAAAAAGAAAAAATAACAAAGACTATCAGGTATGCAAAAAGCCAGAAAAACCCAACCTACAGTAACAGTATTCAATGAACTGAAAGTGATGTGGAACTGAGAGATGTTAGAATTAACAGAGCAGGACACTGAAAGGTATTATAACTGCATTCCATATGTTCAAAACAATAAACTACAAACTGAACAGAACTTCTAGAAATGAAAAATACAATGTCTGCATTGAAGGCCCAGCGATGGTAACTATCCAAAATGAAACACAGAGAAAAAGAATTTTAAATAATTAAAAAGAGCATCTGTGACCTAGAGGACAACTTCAAGCACCTCAGTATACATGAGTAATTGAAGTCCCTAAAAGAGAAAATGAAAGCAGAAAAAAGAAAAAAAAGTCTTTCAAAGCAATGGTTGAAAAATGTCGAAACTTTTTTTTTTTTGAGACAAGATCTTACTCTGTCACCCAAGCTGGAGTGCTCTGACACAATCATGGTTCACTGCAGCCTTGACCTCCCCAGGCTCAAGTGATCCTCCCACTTCAGCCTCCCTAGTAGCTAGGATTACTGGCATGGGCTACCATGTCCAGCTAATTTTGTGTGTGTGTACTTTTTTTGTAGTAACAGGGTTTTGCCATATTGCCCAGGCTGGTCGTGAACTCTTGGGTTCAAGAGATCCACCCATCTCGGCCTCCCAAAGTGCTGGGATTACAGGCATGAGCCACTGCACCCAGCCTGAAATGTCTAAACTTGATTAAAGCTATAAACTCAGAAATCCAAGAAGCTCAACAAATCCCAGGCAGATTAGAAACTTGAAGAAAACATTACCAGGGCACATCATAATCAAATTACTGAAAACTCCTGATAAAGAAAAAAACTGGAAAAAGCCACAAAAAGCTGTGCTACGTAGAAGAGAAACAAAAATAGGGATGACAACATATTTCTGTTTAGAAACAATGCAAGTGAGAAGAAAGTGGAGCAGTATCTTTAAAGAATGAAAAAAAAAAAAACCCTGTCCATTTAGAATTCTATAGCCAGCAAAAGTATCTTTCAAAAACGAATGTGGGCTGGGCGTGGTGGTTCATGCCTATAATCCCAGAACTTTGGGAGGCTAAGGCAGGTGGATCATGAGGTCAGGAGTTCAAGACCAGGCTGGCCAACATGACAAAATGCTGTCTCAATTAAAAATACAAAAATTAGCCAGGTGTGGTGGTACACCCGGAGGCTGCTCGGAGGCTGATGCAGGGAACTGCTTGAATCAAGGAGGCAGAGGGTGCAGTGAGCTGAGATCGCGCCACTGTACTCCAGCCTGGGCAATGAAGTGTGTCTTTAAAAAAAAAAAAAAAAAGGGCAGGGGGGTGAAATAAAGACATTTTTATACATACAAAAGAACTTGGAAGGCTGAGGCAGCATCACTTGAGCCCAGGAATTGGAGACTAGTCTGGGCAACATAATGAAACCTCATTAAGCTGAAAGAGTTCATCACCAGCAGGTCCTTGCCATAAGACATAGCTGACTCCTTCAGGCAAAAGGAAAATGGTAACAGATGGAAATATGAAACTACAGGAAGGAATGAGGAAATGTTTACATGGATAACTAAAAATTTCTTTTCCATTTATTTATTTTTTATGAGATAGGATTTCACTGTCATGTAGGCTGGAGTGCAGTGGTGTGAACACAGCTCACTGCAGCCTCAACCTCCTAGGCTCAAGGGATCCTCCTGCCTCAGCTTCCAAAGTAGCTGGGAATATAGATGTGTGCCACCAAGCTCGGGTGCCACCAAGCTTGGCTAATTTTTTGGCTTTTTGTAGAGATAGAGTCTTAATATGTGGCCCAGGCTGGTCTCAAACTTTGGGCTCAAGGGATCCTCCCACTATGGCCTCCCAGAGTGCTGGGACAATAGGTGTGAGCCACCCTGCCCAGTGTAAGATTTCTTATTACTTAATTCATTTTAGAAAATCACTGACTAAATAAGAAATATAACAATGTTGCATGCTGTTAATAACATAAACGTAAATGACACTAATAGCACAAAGATTGGGAACTGGGAAATTTAAGCCTATTACTGTAAGGTTCTTACGCTATACGTGAATTGATATAACTTGAAGGAAGACTTTGATAGGTTAAAAGAGCATATTATATATCCTAATTCAATCCCAACGGAAAATTTAGCAAACGCTTTTATATAAATATATAAGCTGATACTAAAGTTCATAGGGAGCTACAAAGGATCTAGAACAGCCAAAACAATTATGAGAAAGAAGACCAAAGAGAACAAAGTTGGAGGAAGGCTGAAGGTGGGGAAAGGAAAGCAACCTGGAGTGGGTGAAAGCAACAGAGCTGAATCCTTACCTATCCTATTTGCAGGTCAAAAGATAAACAGAAAAATCAAGAAGTATGGATGGAGGTGGAGGCAATTATCCTTAGCAAACTCACACAGGAACAGAAAACCATATACTGCATGTTCTCACTTATAAGCAGGTGGTTTGCTCCCATAAAATGGACACAAAGAGGGGAATGGCAGGCACTCAGGGCCTACTTGAGGGTGGAGGGTGGGAGGACGACCAGAAAAAAATAACTCTTAGGTACTACGCTTAGTACCTGGCTGATGAAATAATCTGTACAACAAACTTTTTTGACATGAGTTTACCTATATCGCAAATCTGCACAGGTACCCCCAGAAGCTAAAAGTTTTAAAAAATGAAGAATTAGCAGTAAATACATTATTTGAGAAAATAAATATCAAAAGAAAGAATTGAAAATGGTTGTCCCTGAGAGACAGGATGGGGGTAGCAGAGGACTGCAGCTTTTTATTATAAACTTTTTTGTACTATTTGGCTTTTAAAGACAATGTTCATACCTTTCACTGAAAACAATTTTTTTTAACGTCAAGGACTTCACAACTATTCAGTCAATATGTGAAAAACCTTTACAGCAACAGTAAATCATTATTTGTCTTTATAGGGTATACAGAACTCACCTCTGTTATGAATTGGCTTTACAACCTTGAACAAGACAGCTACTTTGAGCCTGCAGCCCTCTTTTGTAACATGACAAGGATGGACCAGATCACCTCCAAGTTCCTTCTGGCTCTACAAGTCCATATTTATCAGATAACATTTTTGCTCACAGTTATGGACACCACCCACTCATTCTTTAAAAGAATACATTGCATTTCTTCAAAAATGTCCTCCCATTTATCTTCACTTCCATCCATCCAAGTTACTATGGTATTACTGTATTCCAAAATTATTAACATTTACAAATAGAAATGACACAAAAGAAAATATTCAAAGCCAGTTACCTAAACAACAAAGCTTATATCTTAATCCTGTGTGTTTCTGAAGACGTTCCAGCTCTTTGGAAACTGACATTTTTGGTTCCTTCTGGTTTTCCTATAAACTCACTAACTATAACTTGAGAAGAAAAGAAAACCCCCTAAATACCATCTGGGCAGGGTCAAATTTGTAAGTAAACTACTGCTTCACAAATAATTACCAAAAAAAGAGGTATGTGCCTAGAAGGATCCAACCACTCCTCTCTCCTCTCTGCTTGTGCACCCCTCTTTTTCTGATGCCTCCTGCAGCTAAGTGACCAGAAACAATAGAGAGAAATGTAGGATGAAAGAAGTGAGGAGAGAAATAGCCATCAACCATATGGAGAAGTATGCTCTAAATTCTGACAGTTTCATTATTCATTAACGTAGCAGTCTTATCCTATGGACATTCATGTCAGATTTTTAAGCAAATTCCAAATGAGGTGGCATCATTAGCACTAATAATTTGATGTGATGAAGGAACAGGGTATGATGGCGTTACCTGAAGGACAAGAAATGGGGGACCCACCTGAAAGGCTACTCATGACATGGAAAATGTCATTTTAGTCCCCCTCAGAACAAAGAATCGCCTACTAAAAGCTGTAACATCAAGGAACCAGAGGCTTCTTGCATCTTGATTTAGTTTGATTTGCATCTTGATTTACTCTTCCAGGGTTAATTTGCAACCAGAGCAAACTAGAAACTAATCTGACAAGAATTTAGAGTCATTAATTTATGATGATGAACCAATGTACCACATGGTCATTCACAAGAATTCCCCAATTCTCTTTATCAAATAGATGACACCTAATGTAATACTCAGAAAATAGTGGTCTGAATGCTGATTTCTGTGGCAATGCATAATATTAATTTCCTTTTATTTTCCCTTTTAAAAAATGGCTTGAAAAGTCTTCAGATCTAATATTCCAAGGCATGTACATACTCCCACCTTCAGGTGGCTCTTTCAGTCTGAACAACAGGTAAGGCAATAAAAATAAGGTAGATTATGGCACAATTATGAAAAGAATGTCATTCTTCTCTGCCTTACTGTAAGCAAAGCAAGTGAAAGCATTCCTAGCATGATTTCATACTGTTAAAAGCAAAAAGCAGTGTGCATGGCCTTCCTGAGTAGGACAGTGGGTAGCAAGACATGTTCCAAGAGTGGTACAGGGTCTCCTGTTTGTTCACTTATTTAAATGTTTTTTAAATGTTTTTTAAACATTTTTCCAAGTGACCATAAGGCATTACTTGTTAGGTGCGGGAACACTAAGAAGAAAGAACAAGTGACAATCCCAACGCTATCTTTTCACTTCTTACAAGAGTCCCAAAAGCAAAGAATTCACAAGGACTCTGGGTGGCACGGAAGGCATCTCAGAAGGCATTTCTAGTGTCAGGGAAGGATCATAAATGGATATCTGAGGAGGGGGCAGGCATTTTAGAAAGGGCACGAATAGGATTTCAGAAAAGAGAGATGAGGGCCTGAATTTATTTATTGGTTTTGCGACCCTGAGCAAGTTCCTCAATTAAAAAATGAGTTACTGTGAAGATTAAATAAGAAAGAAAACAAAACAGGAAAGCTCATGTTATGGTGCCTGGCACATTAGAGACTCAGTAAATACCAGTGCCTTCTCTGCCATCTCTCTTTCTTATGGTTGGAAAGGTGGACGGTTGGTCCATGGCTTTTGCGAAGACACTGATCTGGGTCTTCAAAAAGAAGACCAATGAAAAACATCAGGAAAGGAGGAGGGAAAAAGAGAAGGAAGAGCAGTAAGAAGGCACAAAGAGCAAGAACAGCTTGTACAGGACAGTCCTCAACACTGGGCAGCAAGGAGGGAAGTGTTCCAGCAGCCTTGCTGGTGGGCAGGTAAGCAGGTGTCTGTTTGGAACCTGTGGATCACCAAGAACCACCCCAACTGTCCTACTCTATTGGAAATGTACACAGGTTTCTAGTTTCACAGTGTGACTTCTCCCCAACATTTTATTATGAAAGCTTCAAACATACAGAAAAGTTTAAAGAACTGTACAATATAGGCAGTGATGTGTGCCTGCAATCCTAGCTACCTGGGAGGCTGAGGTGGGAGGATCGCTTGAGCCCAGGAGTAGACCAGCTGGGGCAACACAGCAAGACCTCATCACTAAATGAATGAATGAATGAATGAACTAAAAATAAGACATTAAAAAAACTGAAACTTAAAAAAAAAAAAAAAAAAAAAGCCAGGCACAGTGTAATCCCAGCACTTTGAGAGGCCAAGGTGGGTGGATCATCTGAGGTCAAGAATTCATGACCAGTCTGGGCAACATGGTGAAACCCCATCTCTACTAAAAATACAAAATTAGCCAGGTGTGGTGGCACATGCCTGCAATCCTAGCTACTTGGGAGGCTGAGGTGAGAGAACTGCTTGAACCTGGGAGGCAGAGGTTGTAGTGAGCCAAGATTGCACCACTGCACTCCAGCCTGGGCGACAAAAGTGAAACTCCATCAAAAAACAAAAGCCAAACTATACAGTAAAACACCCATGTACCCACCACAGATTTGAGTCCTTTTGCTTCTGGGAAAAGGGAGCACAAAAGGGAGGTTCTAAAATATTCTCATCTTGCAAACACTTGGCTTCTGCACTATCAGCAAGCGGAATGAATGAAAAATCTTTGCTTCAGAGATTTTTGAATGGTGAAAAAGGAGGCCCCTCAAATCTGGAGACAGTATTTAAACGTGGAACCATCTATCAGCACAAGGACAAACTTGGTTTAGGGCCATAGCAGTCGTTTTTCATTCTTCCACCAATCTCCCCAAAATAAACACAAACATGCTGCAGTTTCTGCTTGCTTATGATGTACTAGCAGAATTTTTAATAAGTATAAAGTGTCAAAAAAAGGGAACTACGAGGAAAATGTTAAGGATTTCTACATCTGGCAACTAAAATACAGGATTTATACATTTAATGCTTTATTTCCACTAACACTACTATAAATTATACAGTACTAATCCTAAATGCACATGATTTGAGCAACTCAAACAGGAAATGTGTTTTGCATTTAGTTAACAGACATGGAAAAAAACAGTATTTCACTCCCCTAACATCTAAGTGTGCTGAGGGCAATTTGTTTCAATTATTAGCACCTTATACTATCACAAAAATTTATACTATTATATTAAGATAAATAATAATATAACACATTGTTAGAAACACAGATGACAATGACTTTTAAAAATGGTTAATCAAATACGTAACATGAAGGTATGGAAAGAAAACATTGATTTTCAAATATTACTGCTATTAGGAAACATGAAAGCGTTCTAACACAACAAAGGTCATGTAAGTGTAAGGTGATGTTAAACTTAGCTTCCTGTTATTTAAAATAAAATCTTGAGATGACATACTGCTTTAATGTGTGAGGTGAAAGCAGGTTTTCAGTGCTGAATTCCAAATTTCTGCATACAGGAGCTTTCAAATGGAAATGCTGAATTTTATTGGAGACAGTGACAAACCTTTCTATGTTTTCAAATTTAAAGAAAGCTAAGTCGTGGCTAAAATCTCCTAAACTTTAATGAAATAATTCCAAAGTTAAAAAAAAAAAACAACTGGGCCGGGCGCGGTGGCTCACGCCTGTAATCCCAGCACTTTGGGAGGCCGAGGCGGGTGGATCACGAGGTCAAGAGATCGAGACCATCCTGGCCAACACGGTGAAACCCCGTCTCTACTAAAGTACAAAAAATTAGCCGGACGTGGTGGTGCGTGCCTGTAGTCCCAGCTACTCGGGAGGCTGAGGCAGGAGAATTG
>PVKP010009223.1:0-16537 GCA_004027715.1 Plecturocebus donacophilus | reverse complement strand
AGTCACTGCACTCCAGCCTGGCGATAGAGCGAGACTCCGTCTCAAAAAAAAAAAAAAAAAAAAAAAAAAAAACAACTACAGAAATCTTAGAGTTTGAATTATTATTATTATTTTTTGAGACAGGGTCTCACTCAGTCACCCTCAGCTGGAGTACAGTAGTACAACCTTGGCTCACTGCAGCCTCGACTTCCTAAGCTCAAATAATCCTCCCACTTCAGCCTCCCATGCAGCTGTGACTACAGGCGCACACCACCACACCCAGCTAACTTCTGTATTTTTTGTAGAGACAGGGTTTTGTCATGTTCACCAGGCTGGTCTTGAACTCCTGAGCTTAAGCAATCTGCCCACCTTGGACTTCCAAAGGGTTGGGATTATAGGCATGAGCCATCTGGCCTGGCTGAATTTGAATTATTTTAAAAAATACAAATATATAATTTTTTTTGAGGTGGGGTGTTGCTCTGTTCCCCAGGGTCTTGCTCTGTTGCCATGGCATGATCACGGCTCAACACTGCCTCAAACTCCTCAGCACAAGCAATCCTCCCACCTCAGCCTCCTGAGGAGCTGGGACTACAGGCATGCATGACTGGCTAATTTTTTTATTTTTATTTTTTGTGGAGATGGGATCTTGCTGTGTTGCCCAGGCTGGTCTTTAAGCTGTCCTTCAGCAATCCCCTATCTTGTCCTCCCAAAGTGCTACGATTACAGGGTTGAGCTACCATGCCCAGCCGATATAGGTAATTTTTAATAAAAACAATTGTTCTGCTTCCAAAGCTGTGATTTTGTCAAAGTCTATATGCTCTAGCTTGATTAATGCAGACCTTCATCTAAAAATCCATCCATCCAGTTGCCAGATGTGTTACAGCCCATACAACAGGTGAGAAGAGAAAGGCCAGATCTAAAAACCATTTTAATAAAGCATAAAATAGAAAATCAGTAACAAAATTATGGACTCAAATATATCTCATATTATTATATGATAATTCACTCATATGAAGTACAAATAATTCATAATTCTCTGTTTACATTTTTTAAGTATTCTAGTTCTCTCATCAACATTCTCTCCATTCCCAACCATCAAAAGAAAGGTTTCAAGGCAAATTTTACTACAAAAATAGTAGTCCAAGCTGTCTGAATCTCTTTAAAAAAATTTTTTTTAATTGCAGCAAAGTACACATAAAATTTAGCATCTTAATTATTGTTAAGTGTACAGTTCTGCAGTGTTAAGTCCATTTACAATGCTGAGTAACCAATCTCCAGAACTGAAACATATTAGACAACTCCCCATTCACACCTCTCCTCAGCCGGTGGCAATCACCACTCTACTTTCTATGAATCTGACTTACTCTAGGAATCTCATAAGTGGAATCATCCGGTGTTTTGTCTTTTTGTGATGGGCTTATTTCATTTTGCATAATGTCCTCAAGGTGCTTCTACAGCTAAGCAGCAGAATTTACATCGGTATCTTTATCTTAACCAAATTATGTGTTTACAATTTGCTTGAAGCAAATTGAAGCATGTATTAGAATCTCCTTCCTTTTTAAGGCTGATTAATATTCTACTGTAAGCATATGCCACGTTTTGCTTATCCAAGTGGCCCGCACCTCTTTTATGTGATGCTATTCTCAGGAATCCTGTTGAACTGTCTCCTCTCAAATAAAGCAATGGTGTCCTGATCTACTGGTCCAAAAGATGTCAAAGGAAGGAGACAAGCTACATTCATTCGTCTTTTCTGGATACCCAACCAGACAGATATGCCAGAGAGGGCATCGGTTAGAGTTGTACCACATCTTTATTAAAAATCAGGTTTTATGTCTTTATGTACATATCATGGTAAAATCAATTTTCCTGGTTCATCATTCTATTTTATTAGTAACTGCACACTTTAAAATTCTGCATTTTACATTAACTAGACTCTAGTTTTATGCTGAATATTTACTTGAATTTCTTAAAATAATCCTTTGAGAACAGACTGATCCTTTCTTTCAACTGTGCAGCTGGTAAGGTGCAAAGTAGCTGCATTAAGAGGAGGGCTGAGTAGGGGTGATGGAAATTCTTCCTTACTTACTAAAAAAAAAATTTAGAACAGATGTTAAAGGTCTCTACCACTTTTCCAGTCTGAAATTATCACAGCTCTTTAAAAGACAACCAGACCTAGCCAAAACCAGCAAAGAGGAGGGAAAAGTGGTGGCGGGTCAGCAGGAAGAACTCTCGATTTGGTGCTAGAACATGAAGGCACAGAAAACGTGGCATCTGCCCAAAGCAAATCAATGATTCTAGTAATAAGAGCAATGTATTTAAAGTTCTGAGAAGATTACTTTTTGGATCTAGAATTCTATATCCAGCAATACTATACATGCAAAACAATGTAACATTTAAGAAAAAGAAAATTAATTCCCTCAAAAAAGTCCACACAAAAACCACTGGGAGGTCTAAAAGATTCTTCTGGGCAGCAAAGTTTTAATGACACAGGAATACAATTTCTTCTCTATGTCCCATTTCTGCAAATTTTTTTCTCTACAGAGGATAACATTTATACAGCCATAATATTATACATGCCATATTCTGGCTGTCATCTCTTGGGATCAACTTCTAAAGAAAACACAAAAGTATAGATACAAAAAAGGTAGTAAATATCATAAATAATAACTAACCAAAGTGAAAAGAGGGCAGAAAGAGACAGAAGGTGGAATATACATAGTAAATTCCAAATATTTTATAGCAGTAATAAAAATATATTGTTCAAAGTTGGTAAGTTAAGAAATGGAGGTATTATTTAAAGGCATAATAGAAACCACGGAAAGAAAATAACAGGAGCTGCCACCAGAAAAAGGAATTGAGAGTGAGGAGTGAAGATCCTCCTCCTTCATTTTACACTCTACTGTACTACATGAATTTAAAAAAATTATGTGCATTTATCATTTCAGTGGCTTCAAAGATGTCATGGGAAATATTTTCTCTGCTAAAATGTACTTAACTTATAAGATCTACATCGAATTTGCCAGCATTTACTCTGCCCAAATATGAGAGATTTTACTGAGGCAGCTAGACTAGGTTAATCTACAGTCCTTTCCAGAAGCTAAGGCTCTATCCCAAGAGATAAGCAAATTGTGAAAATTTGGTTAAGATAAAAATAGAGATATAAATTCTGTTCCTTAGCTATAGAACGTAGAAGCAAACAAGAGCTAAACAACAGGCAATTTCCCCAGAAAAACACAGGACTAGGGACAGAAGAGGCAGTTAGAACAGAATGGAGGTGTCTTAAGAGGGCCAGGGCAAGAGAGAAGCATCAAGGAAGAGCCAACACAAAGGTTCCTGGACGTAGTGAGAGAGCCAGCTGCTGCCAGGGTCTAAGGGGCCACTGCTTGCACTGTAGACATATATTTTGAGACAGCAGTGGGTCTCAAGGTGAGAGGCACCCACTCAAAGTGATGCACGTCTAAGCAAAGGGCCAAGACACAGAGGGCAAAAGGGTTGAGTACACATTCTTCTGCCACAGTGCTAGTGGTTTCCAACCATTTTGTTGAAACCATGAGAAGGACTTTCTAAATTCTTCTAGTATACAGATGTTAGATGGAAATTCAGAGGGTGGTCCTCATTAAAAGGCCGATGATTCCTTTCCTTTCCCGAGTCTCACTCTGAAACCCAGGCTGGAGTGCAGTGGTGGGATCATGACTCACTGTAGCCTCAACTTCCTGAGCTCCAGGCATTGTCGTACTTCAATCTCCCGAGTAGCTGGGACTACAGGCATAGGCCACCATGCCGGGCTAATTTTTGTATTGTTTTTTTTTTTTTTTTAAGAGATGGGGTCTTGTCATGTTGTCCAGGCTGGTCTCAAGTTTCTGAACTCAAGCAATCCTCCAGCCTCAGCCTCCCAAAGTGCTGGGATTACAGGCATGAGCCACTGTGCTCAGCCAAGGATCTTTTTATTTGACATGACTTTATTATTGTAGTGTCATAAACGGCTTTCATAGGTTCACCTGTGACACTGATTTGCTATATGCTCTTCAACTAAAAGTTCCACTATAAGGATTTTCAAAACTCTAATCCTCAGGTTGAGAAGAGACTGCCGTTGGTATTTGAGAAAATCAAAGGGTCTCACGAGTTATCAATTTCCACATCATGCCCTACACACATACACAGTATAAAAGCATTTGAAATTTAAGAGCCAGAAGAGACTTCAGTGTTCTTTCCACCAAAATGCCTCATTTAAGATGAGAAAACAGAGGCGCATGCTGGGCTCTTGATGTTTATTTACTGAAGGGAAGAAAGAATGAAGAGTCTTTTCCAAGGTGCTAGGTGGTGGCAGAGCCTAAGCTGGACCCCCTGGCTCCTGGCTGCCTGATAAAGTAAGTTTCCTGTCCACTTGGTTCTACAGCTTCTGTTGTCTCTAAGGTATTTTTCAGTAGGAAGAGAGAAAACACTCCACAGGCCCGTTTATGAATAAACGTGTAAGCACTTTGACAAAACAATGGGTCCTGGAATATGGTCCAGTTAATCAGAATCCTCCTTTGTCTCTAGACGGCTTTTCCCCACCTTCTAATGTAAAACATATATTCAGTTACTTTCAGAAACCACGAGCACCAGATGAAAACAATGTGGAATCCAAAAACCATAGCTTCGATATGTGCATTAGCATTTCCTATCTAGAAGGAATTCCAAGAACTACTCAATGTTCAAGGAAGGCTGAAATATAGTCTCCCAGAAAGGAAAGGCTAGAGGGAAGAGGCTGGCCAATGGGATTTTCCCATCAGTTGAGATAAACCAGAGAGCAAGTAACCAAAGGGCATGACTGATTAAAATCTCTATCAGAGCAAAGTGGCTCTGGAAAATCATTCCCTTTAATTAGAGAACATTACAGTATCAATAAAATGGGAAGAGTAATAGCAACTATATTTCAGGAATGTTGCGAGCGTTGGTGCTGGCTTACGGGGACTGAGTACCTGTTAGTGAGATCTTACGTGTTTCAGCATCCACTGTAGAGGGAGTATTCTCCAAACACTATACCACCCTCCATTTCTTCAGATCCCACACCAACAAACCAAATCTTCGTCCCTCTCAAAGAAAACTGACATTCAGTCCAGTTTCTACAGAACCCAAGCCTTCTCTTTTTTCCAGTTGTTAACTATAAAGTGCTTGGATATTCTAGACACTGAATCTGTTACAGAAAAGAAAGCAGCACACACACTGCTACAACACCAGCACAAACAGCAGAAGAAACGGATGCCTACTTCTAGCAGCACTGCTAAGAGACACATGTAGAAGTTCGACTGCTGTGACCAGCTCTGCAAAGGGCTCAGAGTCAATTCTCTAAAGCAAATAGAAGTGAGTCACAGAGCCTGTCTTCCTTTCAACAAGAGCGCTGCCCTCTGGATCTCAACTGTACCTTTCTAATTATGGATGCCTGAATTTTTACATTTATATCTATGCCATCTCCCCCATACTTTAATCCTTTATTTTATTTAAGAGACTATTAACTGTTAAAAGAAAAGGAAAGAAAATAAATAAAAACACTTAACGTATCCATGGGGCTTATACAATATGTAGAAGTAAAATATAACACAAAAGATCACAAAGGATTGGGGAAGGGAGTAATTGGAAAAATACTGTTAAGAGTCTCATGCTGTTCATGAAGTAGTACAATTCTTTTTAAAGACAGACTGTCAAAAACAAAAAAACAAAAAGAAAAGAAAAGAAAAAGGCAGACTATGATACTTGAAAGATGCGTGTTATAAACTTAGAGCAGTGCTTGACCAACAGAAATATAATGTGAACCAGGTATATAATTAAAAATGTTCAAATAATCACCATTTAAAAACAAAAAAGAAGTCAATTGTCAATTTAATACTTTTAACCTCATATATCAAACATATTATCATTTCAACATGTAATCTGCATGTAAACAATGATTCATGTAATTTACATTCTTTAAAATCTGGTGTGTAGTTATACTCACAACCCATTTCATTTTGGACTAGCAACATTTCAAGTACTCAATAGCCACGTGCAGTTAATGGCTACCACCTTGGACAGTGTAATTTCAGAGCAAGGGTCAACTTTTCTCTAAAGGGCCACACAGTAAACATTTTGAGTTCTGGAGGCCATAAGGTCTCTGTCATAACTACCCAACTTTGCCACTGTAACTCAAAAGCAGCTAGCTACAGGCACTATGTACATGAATAAGTGGCTGGGCACAGTGGCTCATGCCTGTACCCAGCACTTGAGAAGCTGAGGTGGGAGGATCACGTGAACCAAGGAGTTCAAGATCAGCCCAGGTAACATAGTGAGATCCCATCTCTATTTAAAAAATTATTTAAATAAAATAAAATAAAAATAAATGAATAGGCAGGGCTGTGTCCCAAAAGAACTTTATAAAAACATGTGAGCCACGTGCGCCAGATTTGGCTTGAGAGCTGTAGTTTACCAACCACCAGTTTGGAACAATAAGTTTAAACAACACAAAGAAGTATAAGCAAAAAGTCAATAGCGAAGATAAAATGAGATGATAAAATATCAGCAGATACTAAATAATGTACAGTTCAACCAAAAGGCAGTAGAATAAGAGGAACAGAGGGACACAGAACAAACAGGAAACAAATCACAAGATGGGAGGCAGAACTGCCCTCAACATTAAGTAAATATAAAAGGCAGAGAATGCCAGAACGTATTAAAAAAGCAAGATCCATATGCTCTTTATAAGAAACACACTTTAATTATAAAGACAAACCAGTTACCAGTAAAAGAATGAACAAAAATATACTATGCAAACACTAAGTATAAGAAAACAGGCAAAGTGTGGTGGCTCATACCTGTAACCCCAGCACTTTGGGAGGCTAAGGAAGGTGGATCACTTAAGATAAGGAGTTCCAGCCTGGCCAACATAATGAAACCCGGTCTCTACTAAAAATACAAAAAATTAGCCAGGCGTGATGGAACATGCCTGTAATCCCAGCTACTGGGAAGGCTGAGGCAGGAGAATCCCTTGAACCCGGGAGACAGAGGTTGCAGTGAGCCGAGATTGCGCCACCGTACTCCAGCCTGAGAGACAGAACAAAACTCTGTCTCCAAAAAAAAAAAAAGAAAAGAAAGAAAGAAAAAAAGAAAGAAAATAGAAGTCGTTATATTAATATCAGACAAAATTAACCTCAAAAAGATTATTAGTAGAAACAAAGAGGAATATTCTATAATGATAAAAGGATCATTTCATTAAGAAGACATTAACAAGCTGGGCATAGTGGCTCATGCCTGTAATCCCAGCACTTTGTGAGGCCAAAGCAGGTGGATCACCTGAGGTAAGAAGTTCAAGATCAGCCTGGTTAACATGGTGAAACTCTGTCTCCATAAAAACACAAAAATTAGCTGGGCGTGGTAGTGCACACCTGTAATCCCAGCTAACCGGGAGGCTGAGGTGGGAGAATCACCCGAACCTAAGAGAAGAAGGTTGCAGTGAGCTGAGATCACGCCACTGCACACACACACACAAAAGACATAACGACCCTAAATAGGAATATACATATGAAGAGCTTCAAAACACATGAAAGAAAAAACGAACACAATTAAGTGGAGAAATAAACAAATGTTGAACCATAGTTGGAGATTTCAACACCGCTTTCAGTATTTAAAAAAGTAGACCAAAAAAAAAAAAATCAATAAGGATATACATTTGAGTGACACCATGAGCCACCTTAACCCTATAATGATATTCATAAAACATTCTACTCATAAGTATACATGGAACATTCACCAAGACAGATCATATGCCAGGCAATAAACCAAGTCTCAATAGTTAGGAAAGAAGTTCTAAATAACCCCTGTGTTAAAGAAGAAAGTTCAAGAGACACCAGAAAAGATTTTGTAACAGACAGGAGTGAAAAGACAACATATCAATATATGTGAGATGCAGCTAAGCAGAGTCTAAAGAAAAATTTACAGCTTTAAATGCTTTTATTAGAAAAGAAGAAACAGGCTGCTCTGCCTATGGAGTAGCCATTCTTTATTCCTTTACTTTCTTAAAAAACTTCCTAAAAAAGAAAAAAACATAAAAAAAAATCAGTGAGTTCTCACCTTAACAAACTGAACAAAGAATAGCAAATTAAACTCAAAATAAACAGAATAATAAGAACAACAGTATAAATGAATAAAAAAAAAGAAAACAATAAAGAAAAAACCTATAAAGTCAAAAGTTGGTTCTCTGAAAAGATTAGTGAAATAGGTAAGCACCTAGAAATGAAAAAATAGAGACACAAACCACTAATATCAGGAATTTTAAAAGGACATTATAAATCCCACAAATATTAAACTTATAGTAAGATAATATTGTGACCTAAAATTTTATGCTAATGATTTGAAAACTTAAATTGAAATGAAATAATCCTTGAAAAACACAAATTACCTAAACTCATATGAGAAGAAACAGAAAATCTAAGTAACTTCATATGAATTTTTAAAAATTGAGTTCATAAAAAAATTTCACAAAGAAACTCTATACTCAGATGTTTCACTGCTAAATTCTACCAAAAAAATTCAGAAAAATTCTACATAAATTGTTTCAGAAGATAAAAGAAACAGAAACACTTCTAATAAGAATGAGATCAACATAACCCTGATACCAAAACTTGACAAAGTTGTAAAAGAAAATTACAGTCTAATATTCCTCATGAACAGAGAAGCAAAAATATTTAACACAATATCATCAATCAAATCCAACAACGTATTAAAAGGATAATACTTCATAGCCAAGTGGGATTCCTTTCAGGCATGCAAATCTGATTAAACATTCAGATATCAATTAGTATAATTCAAAATAATAACAAAATAAAGGATGGCCAGGTGCGCAGCTCCCACCTGTAATCCCAGCACTTTGGGAGGTGGGAGGATCTCTTGAGGCCAAAGGTTTAAGATCAGCCTGAGTAACATAGTAAGACTGTCTCTACAAAAACAAAAAAATTAGCCAGGTGTGGTGGTGTACATCTGTAGTCCCAGCTACTCAGGAGGCTGAGATGGGATGATCTCTTGAGCCCAAGAGTTCAAGGCTACAGTGAGCTATTATTATGCCACTGTGTTCTAGCTTGGGCAACAGATCCTGTCTCAGAAAAACAAAAAAATAAATAAATAAAAGACGAAAACTCTAAGACAATTTTTAAACATACAGAAAAAGCACCTGAAAAAAACTCAGTATCCATTGGTGATGCTGAATGATTGCTTAACGTACTAGAAATGGAAAGGAACTTCCTCAACCTGAAAAAGAATGTGTATGAGCAACCTAAAATTTTACTTAATGGGGAAACACTGAACTTCTTCTGCCTAATACTGGGAACAAGGCAGGGATATCCACTCTACTTCTATTTAACAATATGCTAGAGGTGCTAGTCAGTGCAGTAAGACAAGAAAAAGAAATAAAAGACATAAAGGCTGGAAAAGATATAAAACTTGTTAATAGTATATGACATAATTGTGCAAATAGAAAACCTTATGGAATATTTTTCAAAGCCTATTAGAACAAATAAATGAATTTAAAAAGGTTGTAAGATATGAAGTCAATAGATAACAATAAATTATATTTTTATACAAAAGTGGCAAACAGTTTGAACATGACATTTAAGAAACAACTCCAGGCAAGGCATGGTGGCTCACACCTATAATACTAATACTTTAGGAGGCCATGATGGGAGGTTCACTTGAGCCCATGAGTTTGAGACCAGCTTGGGCAACACAGTGAGACCTTGTCTCTACAAAAAATTTTTTTAAATTAGCTGGGAGTGGTGGCAAGTGCCTGTAGTCCCAGCTACTTCGATGGCTGAGGCAGGACAATCTTAGGGCCCAGGAGGTCGAGGCTGTAGTGACCTGTGATCATGCTGCTGCACTGCAGCTTGGATGACAGAGTGAGACCCCATCTCTATTTAAAAAAGAAAAAAAGGAGAGAGATCCAAGATGGCCGATTAGCAACAGCTCAGGAATGTAACTCCCAGTGAAAGCACAGAGAATGAGTGGCCACCACACTTTCCAACGAATTTTTGTTGCCCACAGACCGGGAGATTCCCGGCAGAGGAGCCATACGCGTCACCAGTGCGACTCTTTTGGCCGGCGTGGCTGTTTTGCCGGTGCCCCAGCGCGGCGCTTCTCCGTGTGGAGTATACGGATGGGACGGGCTCGGCTGGTCTCATCCCCACAAGGAGAACAGCAATTGGAAGCGCTGAGGACTGAGAGTTTCACAGCAAGCACAGTGAACCCGGGAAGGTCCGGCTCTGTGGGGAACGGGCATCCGCCAAAGGAAAACTAAGAAACAGAAAAACTTCATCACCAGGTGGAGAGAGATCCAAGATGGCCGCGTAGCAGCAGCTCAGGATTGTAGCTCCCAGTGAAAGCGCAGAGGGAGTGGATGCCGCAATTGCAGACGAATTTTTGATGCCCACAAACTGGGAGATTCCCGGCGAAAGAGCCACATGGGTCGCCAGCGTGACTCTTTTGGCTGGTGCGGCTTTTTTGCCGGCGCCCCAGCGCGGCGCTTCTCAGTGCGGAGTATACGGCACTGGGTGCCCTTTTAGTCGAGCTCCGCTGGTCCCATCCCCACAAGGAGAACAGCAAATGGAAGCACTGAAGACTGAGAGCAAGCACAGCTGAACCCAGGAACGACCAGCTCTGTGGGGAAGGGGCGCCCCCCGAAGGAAAACTAAGAAACAGAAAAAACTTCATAATCAACAAGCTGGACGTCCACTCAGAGACCCAACCTGAAGTCGGCAATTACAAAGATGACAGGTGGATAAATCCACAAAAATGGGAAGAAACCAGTGCAAAAAGGCTGAGAACACCTGAAATCAGAATGCCTCTCCTCCTACAGGGGATCGCAGTTCCTCATCAGCAAAAGAACAAGGCTTGATGGAGGATGAGTGTGATGAACTTACTGAATCAGGCTTCAGAAGGTGGATAATAAGAAAATTCTGTGAGCTGCAAGAACATGTTCTAACCTGTAAGGCCGGTTGCCTTGCTGGGAGCTCCGATGCACCCCCCACTCCTTTTTTTCCTTTTAAAAGCCGCGAGAAAGCTCAGACATGCTCGGGCATGTTCCCTTCTCCCTTGCTTGCACAGCCTCGTCTTCCCTTAAAGAGCCCAGTATACAAACAAGGTGCTGCAACCATAGCTTCTTAATAACCAATAGCAGCTGAGTCTTAACAACCAATAGCAGCTGAGTCTTAACAACCAATAGCAGTCGAGTCTTAACAACCAATAGCAGGCAAGTAATTCCAACCAACAACAAGCCAAGTCCTAGGTCAAGGCTTGTAACTTACCCAATAGCAGTCTTGCTCTCCCACAACCAATCAAGCTGTTTCACTCCCTATAAAACCCATCTAAGAGGAGTCCATGCGACTTCTCCGGCCCCTCCTGTCCGGACCGCAGAACCTCACCCGGGAGCCTGAATAAATTCCCTTGCATTGGATTATTTTGGTGCTGGCCTCAGTTTCTTCGTTTTATCCTCGGAAACAAACCTTACAAGTGGTGCCGAAACCCGGGAGGAGTTGTAAGACCCCCTCCTGGGGGAAACTGACTCCTCTACTCAACACCGGACCGGGGAGCAGCCGTTTCACTGCAAGGTAAGACTTCTGTTGCCCACTACCCCTCCTGCTGCTTGCCTCGTCTTGTGGACTCCCTGCTCGCAATCGCGGCCGCGTCAGGGACTCCTCGTTTCTCGCCTTCGGCCCTGGGCCCCGGCCTCATCTCGAGGACCTGAGCGTAGAGGAGACGTCCCTACACTCTTGTCTTCTCCCCATGAGGGGTTTTTCAGGGTCAGGATTTTGAGGGAGACGTCCCCACTTTCCTGAACCCTCTCGTTCTTGGTGCTCGGTAAGCACGGCCTGGGACGCCTAGCCGCTCTTCCGACCACCCCTGCAGCAGCGTTTGAGGTGTGGGTATTCAGAAGCCCCATTACCCTCCGGCTTATACCAAATTCTTTAATTCGAACTAGCCCATTTGGCATAAAGTCTCCCGTTAAAAAGAAACCGAAAATACAGTTTCTTCTCTGTTTTTCTTTTTTCAGTTTCTCTTTCCTTCTCTTTCTGTTTCTCCTCCTCTCTCCCCCTCAAAATGGCAGCCGCACCACACCCTTAAGATGGTGGCTGCTTCTCGCTCTTGGCTTTCTTCCTCTCTCTTCTAAAATGACGGCTGTGCCACACCCTTAAGGTGGCGGCTGTGCCCCACTCCCAAAACGGCTGCTTTCTACCTTTAATTCTATCTCTCTCTCTCTCTTCCTAATTCCGATGCGAGTGAGTGAGTGAGTGAGTTTATGTGTAGTCCCACGGCCTAACAGCTACAGGGCTTGTGTGGGCCTCCACCCGCAGTTCCACGGGGACGTCATAAGGCATAACAGTGATTTACCTCAGAGCTGTCCTACTCGGACTTCCATCCTGAGGTGACCAGGCCTGGGGATTATACGGGTACACCTTAGCCAAGACACCCCTGAAACATCCCTTCGGGGATGTGGTCAGGAAGGCATTAGACTGGTCTCCCTTCTAGGGGCACCCATCCTTTGTCTGTCAGTTTTGTCTTTATTGTACCTTCCAATTTTCAAATAGCGTCAGCTCAATCTCTTTCCATTCTCTCCTCTTCAATACCTATTGCTGCCTGAAAATTTCCACAACCACCTCCTTCAGGACAAAATACTTCTGCCTGTGGTGAGTGTAATATCTGTTCCCATCCCTTCCTCGCCTCTGACTGCCCCCACAAAAGCCAACTATGGGGAACCAGAAGTCCCGCATGGACCCCAAGTCACCATTAGGATGCTTAGTCCAGAATCTACCCAAACTAGGGCTTTCTATAAAAAAGAAAAAGCTGGTCTCTTTCCACCATAGCCTGGCCACAGTATCCTCTAGACAATCAGTCCAAGTGGCCTCCGGAGGGCACATTTGACTTTACTGTTCTAACAGACTTGGATAATTATTGCCAAAAGAACAGTAAATGGCTAGAAATTCCATATGTGCTGGCTTTCTGGTATCTTCGTTCCTGTCCCACTCTCTGTTCCTCTTGTACCACTGCTCAAATACTCTTAGCCAAAGAAACTTCTTCTTCGCCCTTAGCCCCTTTACCCTCCTCCTTTTCCTTCTCTGACCCTGACGCACCAGAGGAGCTCTCCTTTCCACTGGCTTAACCCAATCCTCCACTGCCTTATGACAGACCTCAATCCCCTTCAGCTCCCCTACCTCCTACTCATCCACCTCCCGACGGCAATCTAGCCTCTCATGTTAGTGCACACACCCGCTCGCGCAGTGCTCCTAGCGACGAGGCTTCCCTCCTTTGCCCCCTCCGTGAGGTGGCCGGAGCGGAAGGCATTGTCCGAGCGCACATTCCCTTCTCCGTCTCTGATCTGTCAACCATTGAGAAACGTCTAGGATCTTTTTCCACCAATCCTACAGCTTACACCAAGGAATTCTGCTACCTTACTCAGGCATATGATTTAACTTGGCATGACACGTTTATAATCCTATCCTCCACCCTTACCCCAGACAAGCGTGACCAAATTTTTACAGCAGCCCGGGAACATGCTAATCAGGTACATCTGACTGACAACCAAATGCCGGTAGGGGCGGCAGCAGTTCCCGAAGCCAACCCTAACTGGGATTATCAGGACGGTCGAGACGGCCGCTGCCGCCGAGACCAGATGCTACAGTGCCTCCTAGCAGGCATGCAAAGCGCAGCCCAAAAGGTAGTCAATTACAATAAGTTAAGGGAAATAACTCAGGGTCCCGATGAAAACCCAGCTGCCTTCCTTGACCGCTTAACTAATGCTATGATCTTCCATACCCAGCTGGATCCAGCCTCCTTAGCAGGAGCTACAATCCTAGCCACACACTTTATCTCCCAGTCAGCGGCTGATATAAGGAGGAAGCTTAAAAAGGCTGAGGAAGGCCCCTAGACTCCCATATGAGACCTGGTAAACATGGCATTTAAGGTTTTTAATGGCCAAGAGGATAAGGCTGAGGCCACCCAACAGGCCCACTTACGGCAGAAGGTAGGCCTCCAAACCCGAGCTCTTGTAGCAGCCCTGAGGCTGGCAGCCCCTCGAACATCCAGTGGGGTAGATCCATTGAAACCCTTCCAAAATGTCCCAAGAGCCCCGCCCGGACCCTGCTTCAAATGTGGTCAAGAAGGACATTGGGCCCGGGAGTGCCCCTGTCCTCGACCACCCCCTGGACCTTGCCCAAATTGTAAACGAACAGGACACTGGAAGGTTGACTGCCCGTTC
Organism: Plecturocebus donacophilus; assembly: GCA_004027715.1. Classification (NCBI taxonomy): domain Eukaryota; kingdom Metazoa; phylum Chordata; class Mammalia; order Primates; family Pitheciidae; genus Plecturocebus; species Plecturocebus donacophilus. Next base: position 2,307 of record PVKP010009223.1, on the reverse strand, counting down.
CGGACCAAAGGCTCACTCCCTGCACCTCTATGTGAGGAGCAGGCCAGTCCGCAAGAGGCAGTCCCTTCGCCTGAATTTCTTGGACTTTTAAACGACTGATGCAGCCTGGACTCGAGGACCCCCATCACCTTTGCCGAGCCCAGGGTAACGATGCAGGTAGCGGGTAAGTCCACCTCCTTCTTAGTGGACACGGGGGCTACCTACTCTGTATTACCTTCCTACTCAGGGCCTAGCATACCTTCCCAGGTCTCGGTCATGGGAGTTGATGGAGGGCTTTCCTATCCTAACCAAACCCCTCCTCTAACCTGTGTCCTCGAGGGACACCCCTTCTCTCACTCCTTTTTAGTCATACCCTCATGCCCAGTTCCCTTGCTAGGAAGAGATATTCTCCAAACTGTGGGAGCCACTCTCCAACTCACTAATCTCACATGCTCAAATTCAAATCCCTCACATACACACCTCCTACTGTCACTCTTAACTGAGACTACGCCATGTCTTAACCCTTCACTTCAAATCCCTATTCCCCCCGATGTAGTTGATCCCATAGTGTGGGATACTTCCAAGCCTGTAGTGGCTAGACGTCACACACCAGTTAAAATATTTCTTAAAAATTCTACTCACTTTCCCTCACGTCCTCAGTTTCCCATTTCCAAGACCCACCGTCAGGGCCTCAAGCCCATCATCGCTCGACTCCTAGCTCAGGGACTCCTTATTCCCACGAGTTCTCCTTGTAACACTCCTATATTGCCAGTCCGAAAGCCGTCTGGCGACTATCGCTTGGTTCAGGACCTATGCCTTATCAACAAGGCAGTAGTACCCCTCCACCCGGTAGTCCCCAACCCATATACCTTGTTATCCAACATTCCCTCCAACACATCCCATTTTACAGTTCTCAACCTCAAGGATGCTTTCTTTACCACCCCTCTACACCCTGAGTCTTATTTTCTCTTTGCCTTCACCTGGACTGATCCAGACACCAATCTGTCACAACAGCTTACCTGGACAGTTTTCCCCCAAGGATTCACAGACAGTCCTCATATATTTGGGCAGGACTTAGCAGCTGATCTCAGCTCCTGCCCTCTCCAACCCAGTTTCCTCCTCCAATACGTGGACGATCTTTTACTCTGCAGCCCCTCCCTCTCCCTGTCTCAGCAGCATACTGCCACTCTCTTTAACTTCCTGGGATCTAAAGGATATCGAGTATCTCCTTCCAAGGTGCAGTTGTCAGTCACCTCAATAGTTTACTTAGGCATACGCCTTACCCCTACAACCAAAAGCCTGACAACAGACTGTAAAAAGGCACTCCTCTCGTTACAGCCTCCAGAAACGGCAGACCAAATTCTCTCCTTTTTTGGGGTTTGTAGGATTCTTCCGACATTGGATACCTAATTTCGCCTTTCTGGCTAAATCTCTGTATGTAGAGGCTAAAGATACACCTACAGGACCCCTCTCCCACCCTGGGGTAGTAAAACAGGCTTTCAAAGCCCTACAGACTGCCTTGTCCACGGCACCTCCACTCCAATTACCAGATTTCAATCACCCCTTCCATTTGTTTACTGACAAAAAACAGGGAATTGCAGTTGGAGTCTTAACCCAGCCTCTAGGCCTAGTATATCGTCCAGTAGCCTATTTATCAAAGCAACAGAGGATGGCAGCCTTGCCTACGGGCTTTGGGAGCAGCGACAGAACTCACTAAGGAATCCCTAAAACTTACCTTAGGCCAGCCCATCTCGGTGTTTTCTCCCCATCAACTCACTGACCTTCTCTCCCATAAGTCTCTTGCACACCTAGGACTTTCTCGGTTACAAGAGTTTCACTTACTTTTTATTGAAAATCCTTCAGTCAGTCTTCATCCCTCTTCTCCACTCAACCCGGCTACTTTACTTCCCCTTCCATCCCACTCCTCTTCCCCAATTCATTCATGTCCTGAACTAGTAGAGACATTTGCTAAGCCACGAGAGGGTCTGTCTAGCCTTCCACTCTCCAACCCCGACCTTACCTTGTATGTAGATGGGAGTTCAGTAATGACAGCTGAGGGACGGCGAAAAGTGGCCTATGCTGTAGTCACAGATTCGGCCACCCTCAAGGCATGCCGACTCCCTGATGGGACGACATCCCAAAAGGCAGAGCTCATTGCCTTAACCCGAGCTCTCACACTGGCAAAGGAGAAATGGGCAAATATCTATACAGACTCCAAGTATGCTTTCCTTATTACTCATTGTCACTCTGCCCTCTGGAAAGAGCGAGGATTCCTTACCATAAAGGGGACCCCCATAGTCAATGCCACCCAAATCTCTAACCTCTTGC